>OVBA01005069.1:0-21169 GCA_900406435.1 Lepidium aucheri
AGAGTAAAAAAGAAGAGAGAGAGAGTAAAAAAGAGGAGAGAGAGTAAAAAAAAAGGAGAGTGTAAAAAACAGAAGAGAAAGAGTAAAAAATAAGAGAGAGAGAGAGTAAAAAAGAGGAGAGAGAGTAAAAAAGAGGAGAGAGAAAAAAGAGGAGAGAGAGTAAAAAGAAGAGAGAGAGAGATAGTAAAAAAGAAGAGAGAGAGAGTAAAAAAGAGGAGAGAGAGTAAAAAAGAGGGGGATAGTAAAAAAGAAGAGAGAGAGTAAAAAAGAGGAGAGAGAGTAAAAAAAGAGGAATGTAAAAAAGAGAAGAGAAAGAGTAAAAAATAAGAGAGAGAGTAAAAAAGAGTAGAGAGAGTAAAAAAGAGGAGAGAGAGTAAAAAAAGAGGAGAGAGAGTAAAAAAGAGAGAGTAAAAAAGAGGAGAGAGAGTAAAAAAAGACGAGAGTGTAAAAAACATAAGAGAAAGAGTAAAAAATAAGAGAGAGAGAGAGAGAGTAAAAAAGATGAGAGAAGAGAGAGTAAAAAAGGAGAGAGAATAAATAGAAGAGAGAGAGTAAAAAAGAGGAGAGTGAGTAAAAAGAGGAAAGAGAATAAAAAGAAGAGAGAGAGTAAAAAAGAGGAGAGAAAGTAAAAAAGAGAGAGAGAGTAAAAAAGAATAGAGAGAGTAAAAAAGAAGAGAGAAAGTAAAAAAAAAAAAGAGAGAGTAAAAAAAATAGATAAATAAAATACTATAAACAAATTTAAATAGTAAAGAACAACAAATGGGTACTCATAAAAAGCCAATGTTATTCTGGGTTTCATATGGGTAGTCTTAATAAGACTCTAGTCTTATTGGGCTTTTTCAGTTTTGGGTTTTTTCTGGGCGGGCTTATTTCGGGCTTGGATTCGGGCCGGGTTTTTTTACCCATTTTAACATTCCTACTCATGAGTGAGAACTACTATTCTCTATACATCTTTAGTCCTTTCTTTGATAGCATCCTTTAGGAACTTCTAGTAAGGAGGTACTAACATGAAGGCATCTAGGACGATAATCTTTAAGATCTATTTCCTTCATCTGCTTGTCAAACAAAGTCACGTATTTCTCTATTAACTCCTTCTCAAACTATCCAGGAAAAGGCAGTTAAATTTATAAGGTGGAGGAACGAGTGCTTGTCTCTTCCCTCTGAAACAGTAGATTTTGATGCTCAAAGAAGCTCAACTCGACCTATGACATCGAGTTGGACATCGAGCTAACTATCAGAAGTGCTGTATTTTGGCGTTTGCGCATTTTGACAATCCTCCCCATCCTGAATGTTATTGTCCTCAGTGAAAAATTCCTACATTGGTAGGAACTCCTTTTCCACTCCCAAGAGTAATTGCATTGGTATTATACTCCTTTGGGTTCTAAACTGCTAATCATGGGGATTGACCAGTAATTTTCATAAAAGAAGATGCTTGTTGACTCTCTAGATACTTCAACCTAGAGTTCAATGTCTCACATTTGCAATTTAGATCATTGAGAAAAGCATATATATTAGTATGGAGATCAGCCTGCATTTTGGTCAATTCCTTAGTATTAGTTGTATGCCCTTGAAGAAGTTGCTAAAGGTTACTAAGCTGGTTGAGGCTGGTACCTTGGTGGTACTGCTGGAGCCGGCTGGAAGCTGTTGTGATACTGCTTATTGGGAATGTAAGCTTTAGGCAGAGTGTGACACCCCAACCCGGCTTTCTCGTGGTCGGGTGCCAAAATACTCCTTACCGAACACTATAGCTTAATAACCCTTAGACTCGGTCTTCATCACCAACACTTATAAGATGTTCTAAACATTAATTCACAGATATATATAGGTCATATTTGGTTAAGTATGACCATGGGCAAGCCGAACACTTAGTCAGGTTACGTTCCAGTTCTATACTTAGTCAAAGTTTGGTCATCAGTTCACATGAAGTGGCCCAAACTAACTATCCAGCAACTTAACCATTTCATTCTAACAATTGTACGTGACCAGAACATTATCAATCATAAATTCACGTACCTTAGCACATTCGGTCTATTCGTTCTTGGAGTCAGTTCAATTGTACCTTCTTGCCATACTACATTCTATTCTGACTTGACCAGTGTGTTCTACATACCACTTCTCATGCTGTTCCACCTTCGGTGGTACTGCTCAACCCATCCGTCCATCTGTAAACCTAAACCCAACCATTCGGTGCCTTAGTCTATTACCTAGACTATTTCGTAACACTATCTCCGAGTTTACTATTCTTTGTCTCAACCATCCTTCGCAACATCACGAACCGAATCCATACAGAACCATTCCAATCCGAACACGTTTCCTTGCCTAATCGTTTGCCCTCTACCATCTCCCCTTATTACTCAGTCACATAACCAACCATCCCATAAAGTGACCAAGTAATAAAGAGAGATGGCTTGCTTGCTTCGAGACCATGGTGATTGGAGTCCACTACAATCACCCATCCTGTCAATAACACCCGTCATCAGTCAGTAACACCAGTCGTTAGTCATTCTACATCAGTTCGTATTGCCTCTTCCTCATCATAACTTTCAGATCCGTTCATACTACAGTATACCACATCATCCAATTACCTAGTTTCCTCGTTCCAAACTCTTAGACCTGTCTATTCACGTCATGATTCACCCTTTATGAACCCTAACCTTTTGATCATACCAATCTTCGACCTTATTCACAGTCCAATCATCTGTGATCATAATTCAGTCATTCACGATCACAACTCAATAATCCTTGCTCACGTTTCATGCAGCTTTGGTCACAGTTTCATCATCAATCAAACCACACCCATATTTCCTTCGATCACGACTCAATTCATGGTCGACCTTCCATGAATCAGAACCAAAACCCTTCAATCACAATCATAGACTACTCAGAAATACACAGAATACATCAGATCCTGATTAGTCCATAGCCATTGAAACCCATCCTTCTTCCCTTAGGAAGATTTCGTGTGCCTTTCTCTCGGTCTCTCTTTTTCGTTTTCCTTCTTCTCTTGTGTTCTTATCCCCTATTCGTCCATGCCCTTAACGGCAGCCACAAACCCTTATATTTATAGGGTTCCTCGTGAAACCCTAGTCACAAGAAATCCTAACATATTCCAAGGCAAACCGGTCAGACCAATCACTTAAATTGAACCGGATCTCTATCTACGATACAGTCAGTCTGTACCAAGACTCGGCCAGACCTGTCCAGTCTTTCACCAACACTATCCAGACACCAACCAAACATGTCTGAATACCGACCAGACCTGTCTGAATCCTAACCAAACAAGTCCGAACATCGACCTTGTCTGTAGACTAACTAGTCTGTGCCGACTATTCTGCATCCTTGTCCGACCCATGACTAATCTGGTCCATATGTCCTGTTGGTCCGGATCAGACCTACTCGTCTGGTTCCAACCAGCCTGTCTGAATCTGACTATCTTGTCTGAATCAGACAGCCTTTATCAAGTCCGACATCCTTGTCTGAATCCGACAGTCTCGTCTAAAAACCCACGGTCTTGTCTGAATTTCATGGACTATGTCTCAAACCCACGAATATAACTCATTCTCCAAGTATGTTCGGATCCCCTTAGCCATTTTTCAACTTTCAGTCATGCCATCACAGCCTTTTCAAAGTCCTATCCGGATACACCTGTCCATTCTGCGGGACGTGGGTTTTACAAATCTACCCCACTTAAAATGAATTCGTCTATCGAATTCAGGGGTTAATAGAACTTCTTATTTTTCCTGAGCCTTTCTTTATGTGTTTCCAGTCATTACACTTAACTCAGATATCACTTCCCATATTACTCCCCTTGATCACTCATGATCCTTATCGGAATTCACACTTTGGCAACCCACGGTTCCAAGAAGTTCGCACTAACACGCCACAACAAACCCATCGGGTTCCAATACACGCAACATACCACGTCCTGACAAGCTTCCTCAGCTCTCATAAACGCTAACGCAGACACACTTTGGCAACACCAAGTTCTCAAATACGCACAGACTATCATGCCTTGGCGGACCCAATCTGTCTAAAGACATCAATACAGTATTGTATCATACTCAACACACGTTGCAGTCATATCCATGACAAGTTCATTTTGGCCCAACAGTAATCATCATTAATAATCAGTAACATCTTGGCGAACTATGTCTGCCCAAGACCAGTCAGTAACACTTTGACAAAATCACTCTGCCCAAATCCAGTCATGCCTTGGCATACCAGTCAGTACCCAAGGACGCCATCAGGTTGACCTCAAACTTCTATGACACACCACAACCGTGCTTAAGTCTAATACATTTCCATTACATCCAGTAAACCACACCTTTCGGTCCCTTATACGGATTCACTTAAGATCACCTTCCTAGTAAAACCAGTTTTTGCCTAAGCACTTAATATTATTCCTGAGAATTTCTTACTGTACGTTTGGACCTTCACGTCAGCTATTTCCAGATAAGTCAGAACATCATCAGACATCTTAACCTCTCCTAATTTCCGTGAAGTCTCCATACTTCACTCATTTCAGTAATCCTCTTTTTGCCTAAGTCATTCTCTCAAGAACCTCTCAGTAATTTCCCTAAACTTGTAATTCACTTCCCGGACAAACCTTGTCCTTGTTAGTATCTGTTCCAAACAAACTCCAGTCCTTTCCAACTTACCATTCCGGTAATTCAGTAACTTAGCCAGTTTCTTGTACCAAATTCTCATTCCGGTAAACGAATGCCTTAGCATTTTTAAAGATTCTTCCTTAGGAGCATTTTCTGTGATCGTCTAGATCCTTACTCCGAACAAGTCCAGTCATTCCAGTGAACTTTAGATCATTACTCATACGAGCTTACATGCTTTCACATCACTCTTTTTGGGCAATCCCAAATTATTTGATTAGCACTACCACATCAATCCGAACACGCAGCAGGAGCATCCTTACACGTCCAGAGTAAACCTTTTTCACGGACCTTGCTTGCACTGCGGCAACAGCCATCTTGCCTGATACATCCATGTACACATCCATACACCTTTGTCCGGATCAACTTCCGAACTAGACTTCTAGTACAGTCTAAACTCGCTTATCATAACCCATCATAATACTCATATCCGTCTTTCCTTACCCTTTCATGTACCAAAACTCGGAAGTCATCATTAGACTCCCCCACTTAGTCATTTCCATGACTTCTCAGCCATTCCACAGATTAATTATCCTTAGTCCTTTCCACATTTCATCCTTAGCCATATCCAGACCATTCTTTAATTGTTTTCATACTTGTCATTTTCAGTGACTTTCAGTTTGCAGCCCAGTTCAAAGTCTCCACGTCCTTTTCCATATTTGCCGACTACACCTCTTTAGTCATGTCCAATAACTTTCTGTCCTTACTCAATTCATTGGACTTCTTGTCCTTAGCCGTTTCCACAGACTTCTTATTCTTAGTTTTTTCTGAATCCACATACTTAGACAAATCGAGACGGTGACTCGGATCCTTTTTGTACTTAGTCATTTTGATGACTTTCGGTTCTCAGTCCATTACATTCTCACTGCATCCTTTTCCATATACGGTACCTCCACTTCTTAGTCATATTTGATAACTTTCCACTCGATTAGTGAGAACCACCTTAGTTTCACTCCTTTACCATCACGTACAGCTCTTGCCAATATCTAATTTGGTTTCCTTACCAAGTAAGATCAACTTACCTTCGCATCAAGCTCATCAGTCTGTTTAGCAATTACCATCTTACTTAACATTTTTCTGTACTGAACCATTCCATACACTCTAACCACGCACCAGACCTTATCCTAGAAACAACATAACCCTTGAACCAATCGGCCCTAGAGCGAACCTGACTCTAATACCAAAATGTGACACCCCAACCCGGCTTTCCCGCAGCTGGGTGCCAAAATACTCCTTACCGAACGCTCTAGCTTAATAACCCTTAGAATCGGTCTTTATCACCAACACTTATAAGAGGTTCCAAACCACAATTCAAAGATATATAGGTCATATTCGGTTAAATTCGACCATGGGCAAGCCATACACTTAGTAAGGTTACGTTCCAGTTCTATACTTATTCAAAGTTCGGTCATTAGTTCACATCAGGCGGCGCAAACTATCTATCCAGTAACTTAACCATTTTGTTCTAACAATTATATGTTACAAGAACATAATCAATCATAAATTCACGTACCTTAGCACATTCTGTCTCTCTGTTCCTAGAGTCAGTTCACTGCTACGTTCTGGCCATACTACATTCTGTTCTGACTTGTCCAGTCAGTTGTACAGACCACTTCTCAGGCTATTCCACCTTATGTGGTACTGCTCAACCCATCCGTCTATCTGTCAACCCGAACCCAACTATGCCATGCCTTAGTCTATTACCCAGGCTATTCCCTAATACTATCTCCGAGTTTACCATTCTTTGTCTCAACCATCCTTTGCAGCATCAAGAACCAGATCCATACGGAACGATTCCAATCTGGACATGTTTCCTTGCCTACTCATTTTTACTCCACCATCTCCCCTTATTACTTAGTCACATAGCCAACCACCCCATAAATTGACCATGTAATAAAGAGAGATGGCTCGGCTGCTTCAAGACCATCGGTGATTGGATTCCACCATGATCATCCATCCAGTCAGTAACACCAGTCATCAGTAAGTAACACCAGTTGTCAATTATTCTACATTAGTTCGTATCGCCTCTTCCTCGTCCCAACTTGTAGACCCGTTCATCCTACAGTATACCGCATCATCCAATTACCTAGTTTCCTTATTCCAAACTCTCAGATCCGTCTATTCACGTCATGATTCACCTTTTATCAACCCTAACCTTTTGATCACACTAATCTTCGACCTGATTCACTGTCCAATCACCCCTGATCAGAATTCAGTTATTTACGATCACAACTCAGTAATCCTTGCTCACGTTTCATACAAATTTGGTCACAGTTTCATCATCAATCGAACCACACCCAGATTTCCCTCGATCACGACTCAATTCATGGTCAACCTTCCATGAATCATAATCAAAAACCTTCAATCATAGTCACAGACTACTCAAAAACCCACGAAATACATCAGATCCTGATCAGTCCATAGCCATCGAAATCCATCCTTCTTCCCTTAGGAAGATTTCGTGTGCCTTTCTCTGGGTCTCTCTGTTTTGTTTTCCTTCTTCTCTTGTGTTCGTATCCCCTGTTCGTCCATGCCCTTAACGGCGGCCAGAAACCCTTATATTTATAGGGTTCCTCGTGAAACCCTAGTCGCAAGAAACCCTAACCGATTTCAAGCCAAACCGGTCAGACCAATCACTTAAATTGAATCGGATCTCTATCTGCGGTATAGTTAGTCTATACCAGGACTCGGCTAGACCTGCCCAATCTATGACCAACATTGTCCAGACACCGACCAAACATGTTTGAATACCGACCAGACCTGTCTGAATCCTGACCAAACATGTTTGAACATCGGCCTTGTCCGTACACTAACCAGTCTGTCCTGATTATTCTGCATCCTTGTCTGACCCATGACCAATCCGGTCCATATGTCATGTTGGTCCGGATCAGACCTACTTGTCTGGTTCTGACCAGCCTGTCTGAATCCGACCATCTTGTCTGAACCAGACAGCCCTTATCCAGTCCAACATCCTTGTCTGAATCCGACAGTCTTGTCCTAAAACCCACGGTCTTGTTCAAATTTCACGGACAAGGTCTCAAACCCACGTATATAACTCATTCTCCAAGTATGTTCGGATCCTCTTAGCCATTTTTCACCTTTAATTCACACCATCACGGCCTTTCATAGTCCTATCCGGATACACTCGTCCATTCTGCGGGATGCGGGTTTTATGCAGAGCTTGCTGAGGCTGGGTTGGGTATACTTGGTCCTATGGATTGGCAATGTTTTTGCTTCTATAGGACAGATTCGGATTTGGCTTATAATTATTGTACCATTTGTAACCTCCTTGACTCTGCACAAAACTGATCACTTTAACTTGGTCATCTCCCCATCTTGAACATGTTCATCAAGACACATAGAGTGGACCTGTTTCTGCTGTACAAAGAGTAGATTATCCAGTTTTTCATACAGAGCCTTGATATATTTCCTACTCACTGTATCAGAATCATTTTTACCTCTCAAATTTCTGTCATAATCCTCACCATATTGGCCATCTGCTTGGGAAAGGTTCTCCACTAGTTCCTAGCCATCATCAACATCTTTGTTGAGGAAGTTACCATAGTTAGTTGTGTCTAATAGCATGTGAATCTTAGGGAGAACACCTGTGTAGAGTGTGCTAAGGAGGGATTCTGTACAGAATCCACAATGAGGGCATTGAGATTGGTATACCTTGAAACACTCCCAAGCCTCTAAAAAAGACTTGGAATTCTTCTGAACGAACCCAAAAATCTCATTGCAGAGTTTGGCAGTTCTGGAGTTAGAGAAGAACTTAGCTAGAAAAGATGTCTTGCAAGCATCCCATGATTTGATGGGGCCTTGAGGTAAGGGATAAAATATGAGCTTGAAAACATCTTCATTAACCCAATTTATCTTTTTTAGATTGCACAGCCTTTCGAACTCATCAAGATGATCAAGAGGATCCTTCACAGGTAGTCCATGAAATGTGTTGCCTTGGACAATGGAAATAAGACTACTCTTGGTCTCAAAGTTTTTGTTCTGAATAGCAAGTGGCATAATCCCATGTCGCTGGGTTTAAGTGCTAGGTGCATCTCCTACTCCAATTGTTCTTGGCTTCCTCAGGTGAGATCCTTGGACAATACATCCTTCTTTGTTGGAACCTTGGTTGTTCTCCATTTCCATTGAGTTCTATTTTTCACTATGGACGCGAATTTCTCTATTCTCTCAACTCACGTGGAAGATGGTAGGTGTTGTCGAGAAAATGGAGAAGGTTTTAGCTTCCTTAAGAACATGTCTACATACAACAAGAAGAGTCAACTCGACCCTATGCTCGAGTTGGTACATCAAGCTGAGTTGTAGAGCTGTGAAATCACCTAAAATAGAACGACAAAGGCAGAACCACATGTAAGTGATCAATGTGGAACAAAAACGAACTTGATCTCAAAAGATTTCAAATCCTAAATGTAGCAATATAAACACCCAAATGGCAATGGCGCCAAATTGATAAAAGGATTTACTCAGTAGCAATTCTTAATGTACTAAGATGTCGATGCAACACACCAAATGGGTGAGATGCTAACACTCAGAATGTATCAGATCCAACTGATTCAATCCAATCATATATACTGATTTGTCTATCAAACCAATGAGAAAATAAACAAACAATTAATTGGGAGAAATAACATTAAACCAATAAAAAATAAGAAGACTATTGGAATAACTGAGCAAATTACAGTAACAGAGAACTGAGCATAAAACAGAGTAAGAAAAATCAATGAGAAAGAGAGCTCTTGAGGAATGAGAATAATGGATCAGTGGTTCATTTAGGTCTACTAGGCTAGTTAACAAAACTCATATAGATATTATCTCTAGGCAACAAGTTCACTAACTATTGAATCCACTTTTATGGCAGACAAGCTCAGAGATTAAAACACCCTATCATTACAAGCATTCTCTAACCTATCAGGCATTAAGTAACAACTTATTCTAACCAATAAACATCCTAAACAATTAATCTCTTGAATTAGTAATATATATCTATGAAATAGTTCAGTCAAACATTTTATCAAACATCTTTTGGGTGTCAAAATGTCTAAGTTTAGATTTCAAATGATCATAATGGAATAGGCATTAATAACACCAATTCAGAAGAGATCTAGACTAATATAACCTTAAGCAGTCTAGAAAACCTAAGATCCACACTAATCTAACCTATTTTCTCAAGAACTCTGGATAATATACTCAGAAATTATGAGGAACATAAACAACCCAAAAGGGATAGTAAACCACATAATCAGAAAACTAAGAAAAGATAAACAAGATGAAACAAAAGATAGAAATTGTATTGAAAACAAATAAGGAACAATGTTTTGATCTAAAAATACAAAGGAAAGAATGATCTACGTGTTCTTTCACAAAAGAGACAATAAAACCTAGACAAAAGGTTCTGATTACATAAGAAGAATATTTATACCCTTAACAATCTAACAATAAAAATCAAATGGAAAATTTCCATAAAAATATTCAAGAGCATCTAACTCGACCATGTGGGTCGAGCTGAGTGATCTAGCTAGAGAAAATATGTGATTTAGATACTAACTCGGCTGTTGTGGTCGAGCTAGCATGTTGAGCTGGCAAAAGTGGAACCAACTCGAGTATCACGGCCAAGTTACCAATCTAGTTGTATCCAAATCGTCAGTTCTTTGCTTCTATTCAGCTCCAAAGTATGTTTTTTGTCAAATCTTGTTAAATCCTTTCACCTCTGGTATGGATTAAGTCCAAAGCACTGAAATATTCCTAATAACAATCCTAAATGCACAATGTATGCAATGCAAATGCAACTATGCAAAAAAAATCTAAAGGACTCTAAAATGATGCAAACGTAACTCAAATATATGCAAAATAAAAAATAAAAGACTCCTAAAACTAGTTGAAATGCATACATATCACCCACTCCTGGAAAACTCAATTGCCGAATCAACAACCTTTCTTACAATCGGATTGCACCCAAGCGCCTTGTCACGAACGTCTCTTAGAGCAGAGGTCGATAGTTAATATTTACTTGTTTATTGAACCACCAGAGAATCTACCTCCATGGATTCACCCTCGTTGCGAGATGCAAAATTCTCACTGGATTCGCATTTCATCCCTCGGGCCATCTCTCAAACCCAGAAAACTCAAGAACAAAAACCCAATTGAAACCCTAAACCAAAATCGCAGCAAATCCACATAGATTCGAACCGCGCAAAAACCCTAAGCGAATACAAAGAAAGGATATCAGAAACAAGGAAAACTAGAAAATTCATGAGAAAAACGTACAAAAGTGTTGAGAAAGAGAGAGAAAGTACATGAGGAAAAGGAGTCTAAAGCAGTTATGACGAACATTAAAGGGGGAGAAAATTCTTTTAAGTATTTATCGGGCAAACCGAAAGGACCGGTAATTGGTGCATCCCATCATTATCTGCATCTTCCCAATAAAGTAACTAGATCATGTGCTACGCATGAGAACTTGGAGCCCACGCTCCAACCATCTCGTCACACATAAAATCCCACACTTTCACGCCACTTAGGAAGCATCTCGAAGTAGCCACTCCACCTCTGTACTCGCCCACTTACTTGTCGCCAAGGGGAGGAAAACGTGAAGCCAGATCCATTATATATCATTTCATTGCACTTTGTATTCTCCTACACAGAGAACTGACAAATCGAGGGGCTATTGTTGGAGGTGGATGTCAACCTTTTGCCTTGGTCCATCTAAATTCACAAGGCCCGTCTCGATTCTGGGTCAGATCGGCCTGGCATAGAATTAAATGCCCAAGACTTACCCAATAAAATAAGAATATCACTTCAGCACAGGACCACCTCGACAAGAATTTAACTCGGCATAGAACCACCTTGGTATATGAGCAAGCTTGGATAGAGTCCATGTCATCTAGTCTGCAATACATGTAATGTATTGCATAGTCATTCACCTACTATGTGGGTTTAGCGAGCCACTGAACAATCATTTAATGTTGCAGGTGAGCAGTTCAACTACCTAGTAGCTTGGTAGTTATGCTCATAGCAATGATGCATATGTCGCTAGCTCTGCAGGCTATATTAGCTGAGGTCATCATTGGACACTCTGACACCAAAGGAGCTTGCCCGAACCATTTTTGCTACAAAAGGAGATTTCAGCAAGCGGAGCTGAGGATTTGATCATCAATTTTTCTCTAGAATTCAAAGGCTCTTGTATCATTTAGCTTCCCTAGTCGAGTATCTAAACTCTTCTCTTATAACTCTTAATCTACTTTGGTCAATACACATTATGCTAATTTCACCACAAACAGATGGCTGGGTTGAGTTAGTATTAATAACTACACCATTTATTAAAAACGATAAAATGATTATTAATAAAATATAAGTAAATGACTTTGTGTATATATATACGCAGATCGGATGTAAAACATAAAAGTGAATGCATATAAAAAATACAGATCATGCGAAACAGATGCAAATCATGTAGATTATGCAGATCATGCAGACCATCAAATACGAAAATATTTTTTTCACAAAGATTTAACAAAACTACAATTTTAAAAAATATTTATTGAGTATTTTACATATGTGTTAGATGTTTCCGAGGCGGATGGTATTTTCTTCTACGAAAGAATTTTCATTTCATCTACAATTTTACTTCATATCTACAAATTTTAAAATGTTATTAGTTGTAATTTTTTAAAAAATCACATAAATAATACTAATTTTTTGATTAATTGGAATAAATGTTCACACCTATCTCACGTTATTTTATCTTTAATATTTATTAATTGAACAATTTTGTTAAATTTTTTATTATATTAAGTTTTAAAATATATTTAATTTATATGGGTATGTGAGGATTAAGATTTTGATAATAGGTTTTGAAGATTTATAGAGGATAATGTTGATTTTAGGGTTAGAAATATTGTGTTGAGATGAATTAAGTAAAATAAATTAATAAGATAATAATAATAATAATAATATTAATAATAAATAATAATAATAATATTAATAATACTTATTATTATAATAATTATAATAATAATAAGAGAGAATTTTAAAACTATCCAAAAACTAAAATCTTTTCATAAGTACCCCTTTCACTCAAAAAATTTTAAGCGTACCCCCTTTTACACTATCGAAACTGATAATAATGTTTTTGCCATTTTTCAGTAAAAACCTTTAAAAATCATTAACGCTCTCTCAGCCTTCTCCCTGCGAAAACAAAAGTGAATAAATACTTAACCGGCAATGCATTTCCTTGAGGGACATGATCTGTTAAGTCCAAAACAAAGAAAGGAGAAGCTTTTCCCGACGACTATGACGACGATGTGCTCTAGAGCTGGTGATATCGCCGCCACCACGAGGATCCACCACATTGAAAGCTCTAATTCTGCATAATTGTTTTGCTCTGCATTTCTATCTAGTCTTCCATGAAGGTAATTTAACTAAATCTGTACATAGCTCCATATAGCTTTCTTGCTCTAATATAAAGACTAGAGCATCGAACGGGATCCCATGTCGAACCTTTTCTCTGCATTTCTTGTTGATTTTGGTTGCTTATTTGATAGAATGTATTCAATTGGATATGGGTGAAACACGATCTGGGTAAATAGGACTTGAAATTCGTAAGAATTACCAAGTAATGTGTCCTACATTGTAGATTAGAACCCGAGTCTATTCTGGGTTTCTTATTTTTTTTCAAGAGATATCGTGGATGTATAACTGCGTAAAAATACCTACTGGTGGTATTTTTCTGATAAAAAACGTATAACTAGGTAAAACTAGTTTTAGTATTACTTAATTGATTTAGTTTTTGGCAGAAAACAAAGAGCGAGGAGGTCATTATATGGTTTCAATGTGAAGGTACAGATGGAGTATGTCTAATGATAAAGCATGCGGAAGAGGATATTACCATGTCGGGGATGGAAGAAAGTCTATACAAGAGACTTGAGTTAGATGCAAAAAAGGTTGGACTGAAATTGAGTTTCTACCCACCTCTTGTCGGACGTGAGGTGGAAATGACTATCTCCGGTGATGTGGATTTGCGTGGTTATCTATTGTACAGTAATGTACGAGGAGGTAGATGCCAATTATTTGTGGAGGCGATAAAAATACTGGAAGAGCCTCTATAAATGTCAGGACAGGATCAAGAGTGGGTATACGTTTGATTGGTAACTATGATGAAAGTGGTGAAATTGTAGCCAATGCTATAACTATTTATGTAGAACCAGAAATGGTAGGTCATAACGGTGTAGATGATGTAATTGAACCATAAAATGTATGTAATGAGAGGGTGGATATTGAGAGAGTGGATATTGAGAGATTGGATATTGATGATGATTTTATTGAGAGTGGAGTTGTTGTAGAAAGTAGTCAGTTCATAGAAGAATGGGATGATGGTTTGGGGTTGAGATTGTATCAAGAATTTCAGAATAAGAAGTCATTGCAAGAGGCAGTGGATAGAGGATCAGCAGGCAACAATTTTGGGTTTAGTATAAAAAATTCTGAACCAACAAGATTGGTGGTAGAATGTGATAAAGAAGGCTGCAATTGGAGTACTGAAATGTTCCGTTTAAGAAAGTACACCAAGATGCATACATGCTCTCGGGCTAGTCAGAGTGAGAGGGGCCACACGAAGAGGCAAGGCACACCACAATTAGTTGAATCTATTTTTCGACGAGGAATTTCCAGGTCAGCTAAACACTCAAACTCCTAAAGTTATAATAGAACTTGTTAAGACTAAATTAAGCGTGAGTATATCATATTCAACTGCGAGGAGAGGGAGGGCACTAGCTATAAGTAATTTATGTGGCACTGCGGAAGAAAGCTACAAAATGTTGTACTCGTATCTGTTTATGTTGGAGAAGGTAAATGTGGGTACAGTAACACATGTAAAAGTAGATGATGATGGGAAATTTAGGTACCTTTCATAGCTTTGGGTGCTTTCATTGAAGGGTTTAAGGTGATTAGAAAAGTCATCATTGTGGATAAAACATTCTTGAAAAACGGATATGGTGGTGTCCTAGTTTTTCCATATTGCAAGATTCTAATCGCCATAATTATTATTCCATAGCGTATAGTGTACTTGATGGAGAGAATGATGCTAGTTGGACGTAGTTTTTCGAGAAGCTGAAAACAGTTATACCTGATACTGACGATTTGGTATTAATGAGTGACAGGAATCTGAGGCTCATCGTCGCTGTAGGTAATGTGTATCCAAAAGCTTATCATGGGTACTGCATATGGCATATGGGACAAAATATGAAAGGTCATGCAAAAGGTTCGAACAAAGCTGTTGTTGCATGAAAATTCAAGGAATTGAGTAGGTTGTATACAGAGTCTGATTTCAACCGTGAATTTTCCTTGTTTGAGAAGATATTTCCAGCTGGAGCCAAGTATGTAAAGGACACAGCCGTGAAAGAGAAATGGACAAGGTGCATTTTCCCGAAAGAAAGATACAACATAGATACAAGCAATAGTGTGGAATCTATGAATAGTGTGTTTTATGATGCAAGGAAATACTCTCTTATCCACATGCTTAATACAATCTTAAGAACATTTGCTAAGTGGTATATTGACTGTCGATTAGAGACAGCGGCTAGTAAGAGTTACAATAGATTGGTGCCTTGCATGGAGAATCTAATACATGATTCATGCGCTGCTGCTGAGAGATTAATTATACAGTGACTAAACACTTATGAATTTGAAGTTGGTGCTAGCGATGGAAAGACATATTTGGTGAACTTGGAATTAAAAACGTTGACCTGCACATGCAGAGTGTTTGATATCGAAAGGTATCCTTGTTTACACGCATTGGCTGCATACATTCACTACACAAAGCCGGGGGCTACTACGGGAAACCCGATCGCATTGCATAATTTGTGTTCTAAATATTTTTGGATGGAGTTGTGGGCACTCACCTATGTTAAGATAATTTATTTAGTTCCACATATGTCTTATTGGGATGTCCCCCATGAAGTCGCAGCCATGGAGATCTTACGTCCGGACAAGGAAGTTAAAAAGGGTAGAAGGAAAGAAAAAAGGTTTTCATCCGTGGGGCAAAAAAAAGACGACGTCGTGGGCAGGACAGATATTCCATAATTTGCTATTTGGTAATTCTTGTCCTTGATTTTGTGATATATTTTATTTCAGTAAAACTTGGTACAATTTTGTAAAACTTGACCTTATTTATGTGATTTTTTATGTTGAACCAGTGTGCACATATAAGTCATATAAGTGTTATTTTAACGTAGCAACAAATCAACATTGTGTATATGCAAAATGTTAAATATAAAATAAATTATACGGTTAAATATGATATAAATTTAAAAAATTGATACAAATAAGTTATAATTTATAGAATAATAAATGTGTAGAATAATAAAATGTATTTCGTATAGTAAGTCAAAAAAAAAATTGGATACATATAAGTTATAACGTGACAATCAACACACCATAATACTAGTAATTTAAGGGTTACTTTCAAAATAATAACAAACTTATGAACTTGATGTTTCATAAATCTATTCTTAAAGAATTTAAATATATTAAACAATTATAATCATCATAAAATTTAGATTGATTAGGTGTACAACTAAAAAGAAAATGTTCTATGATATGTAATACTAAAATTAGTGTAAAACTTAAAAAGTAAAACTCTTTGGAACTTTTGTACAACCATTAACCACGTAAAACTGTGGCAGATTTGCCGTGAAAAATAGGAAGCACGTGCGGTTGCCGCGCCAACCTAAATTTTTTTATTTTTTTGATAAACCCTAAATTTGTTCTTTATTTAACCAAGTACCCCACTCCACAACAGACTCCACAAAGTCACTCTCTCTCCTCAGTCGGTTCTTCTAAATCTCTCTCTTTCATCAAAATCGTCCTCCTCAAAAGGTTAGTGACTAGGTTTTAGTCAATTTAAATTTTGATTTGATTGCTAGGGTTTACTCGATTTCTGTTTCTGGTTTAGGTTACCATGGTGTCTGCTCCATCATCTACATCCTCTGAATCATCATGTGCTACTGAGGTTCAAGAGCTCAGTGAGTACATCAAATGCACTGAACTTTTGGTTGATAGTGACTGAAGAATCCCTGTGAAATGTCCGTGTGGTGCCAAAGTCGCCCATGAGCACACTTGGGAACCGCAAAACAAGGTCTACTTCACATGCCAGGCATACAAGGTATCCTTGAATAAAGTTTATACTATTTCTAACTAATCTATCTAACTAACTATTGTGTTTCATATAGTCTGATGGTATGCATCGCCACCAATGTTGG
Source organism: Lepidium aucheri (assembly GCA_900406435.1). Classification (NCBI taxonomy): domain Eukaryota; kingdom Viridiplantae; phylum Streptophyta; class Magnoliopsida; order Brassicales; family Brassicaceae; genus Lepidium; species Lepidium aucheri. Next base: position 16,928 of record OVBA01005069.1, read on the forward strand.
GACCACGCAATTCAAGGGGAGTGTGAGTGTCTTCGTTTCGAAGTTCAACAACTAAGGAAAAACTTGGCTGACCAGAAGGTGGAGTTGGAGGTGAATAAAGCGTTGGTGGATAAGTTCCTGGCTGAAGAACAAATTGAATTACTATGGCTAACGGCGCATGAGCAAGATGTGGAGATTAAGAAGCTTTAGGAGATTGTGGCAAGTCTTACCTAGTTGAAGTGACTATCTATGTATATGCTCCGAAGATTAATATGCTCCAGGAGATTATGTTTAATACTAATCATCTATGTTTGGGTTGCTATCTACGTACTATAAGTGCTCAAGACTTGTGTAATATATATAATTGTGTGATATGTTTAATAGTTTTATCGAGTTGGACATAGTTTCACCAGGTTTTACAAATATAGTTAGACGCAGTTTCACCAGGTTTTACAAATAAAGTTGGATGCAGTTTTATCGAGTTTTACAAATCTAGTTGGACGCAGCTTACCGAGTTTTCTAAATATAGTTGGACGCAGTTTTACCGAGTTTACAAAGCTAGTTACCATAGATCCAATACATCAGTAGCATCATCCCATATGTCACAAAACCAATATTTCTAGAAAAGTTCATTCAATCACTAACATTTCTAGTTAACCCTCCCCTATACCATACGTTTGCCTTTGCCCGAGTTAATGGTGGAGTCGGTTTGTACTCTGGACACATACGTTTACCATCATTCCCTTTCTCTCGCAAGTTTTGATGAAACAGGAACATCCTGCTCTGAAGATGTCACCGCAGCCACATCACCCTCGACGGGGTTAATCTCCTTGTTTTCTACCTCCTCAGATTCAATAGCACCTCCAACCTATAGTTGGATAGTGATAGAGTAAGTAGTTGAACAATTACACATTAATTAGTAGTTTTGCACTAGTTTTACATGTTCAAAGGATAAGACTCTTTCATTCAAACCATCAATCTTTTCTTTCATCGATTTGTTCTCCGCCTGCATCGACTTCATCTCCTCCTGCATCGACTTCACAAGCTCAGCCAAATCATTTGAACTTAAACAGATTTCATATGTTCTTGCATCAGCAGTTTCCCTACTTATCATTGGGGTGTTTCCTAATCGTGCTTGTACATCACTATCAAACATACAACAAAATTCAATGGTAAGCCCAAAGCGAAAACGCTGCATCCAACTACCCACAACATAATCAATCCTAAAATCCTCATCTTCTTCTGCGATGGATGCCAACATCATCCTTTCTTCATCAGAATGTGTGATGAGGACACTATCAATCTCCTGCAAAAGAAAGTTAACTCACATAAATATGTTACTATATATAAATTGTATAACTCGGATAACTAACCTTCGTTTGGCTAAGAAAGTGGCTGATTTGTGCTAGAGAGTATCCTCAAGCACTAGAATTCTAACTTAGTATGGCACATCCTAGGATAGTCTAAATGTGCATGAGGATGTTCTTCTCAGCAGTTAATACTTAGCTCCGGGATTGCCTCAAAAGCCAATAACTACAAGATACAAATATAGGCCATTATTAGCACACTACACAATAAAACAATTACCATATCCTTAAACTATTTAAACTAACCACCAGAGGAATAACAAAACCGGGAATGGACCATGCAGTATTATTCGTAATTGTCCTATTAAAATGCCTAACCGTATGATTTATCTCACCAAGCACATGCTCAAAGGTCCATCTTCCCCAAAGAATGTCTCAGCAAAATCCTAGATCATCCACAACTCTCAACACGAATGGTTTCACAAGCGTCGCATCTTTTCTTGTCTTCGTTGGAGCATCAAGCACACTGCAAATGAAGTACAAGAGAAGCATCTTCAGATGTTCATCCGTACCGTTAGGAACTATTTTCTCTAATGCTTTTTTTATGTCCATTAATCTTATGGCTTTGAGACCTCTAAAGTGCCTCTTCCAAAACCTATCACTCTCGGGAGTTCTTTCGTAATCCAGGCTTTGATAGTGTTTGGAGTTAAGCCCAGATATCAGTGTGTGTTCCCTCTGGCTATATGGGACTGGTGTACCATTGACTATGAACCATGCCTCTTTTCTAGTCTCGATTTTTGCAGTCCGTAGAAGGAGCATCCACATACCCATTGACATGTGTGTTCTACTCATTGGCATATGGAAGATGTGCTTGAACTGCAATGGTTGTTGAACTAGTCTGTCTCATAAGTTGTGAGCGGATGCCTCAAACCATCGAATAATTCTATATTTTGTTGGACATAGCATTGCGTTGATATCTTGGTCTTATTCTTGTACTGCGACGGCTCAAACCACATTCTCTCAGGTTGGTGTGCATACGGACCATCTTCACCATCTGTGTTCTCTTCTCCATTCTACAATGAAAAGAAAACTCAATAAAACTACTTAGTTATACCCAGTTTTACAAAACTGTATAACTATCTAGTTATACACAGTATTACTTCATCTAAAACTTCCTTCATCATCCTAATCCCAATCCAACTACTAACAATTTCACATTTCAAACCATCTTATATTGAGGGAATCCCATATATTGACGCTACCTAATATTGAAGGAATCAACCACATACCATTCGGACATCTTCTTCTTCGTTATACCCCTCAATTTCATCATCTTTCTCATCATCTCTTTCACTCTCTTCTTCACTTCCGCCAGCCGTCACTTCTTCATCACTTCCTTCAGCCGTCTCTTTTCTATCTCCTTCACTCTCTTCTTTGTCTTCATCTACATCTACTCTGCTTTGGTTAGCGTCACCTTCTTCTTCTTCTTCTTTGTTTTCTTCTCCGACGTTCTTTTCTCCGTTGTTCTCTTCTCCATCGTTCTTTTCTGTGTAGTTATCTTCTCCAAAGTTCTTTTCTACGTCGTCTCTTTTGTTCTCTTCTCCACCGGTCCCATCATCGACCACCAAAATTTCTTCTTCAACGATTTCTTATGGTAGTTCTTCTCTAAATGGAGCTTTGTTTCTTCTCTTCACAGTCCAATAACTAGAGCTTAGAGATCTACTCGTTCTGTAAAACAAAGCACGTTAAATAGTAAGTCAGCCAAACTCTACCAAAGATCTACTAATGGTCTACCAAAATCTACCATAGAACAACAAAGGTCAACCAAACTCTACCAAAGATCTACCAAACTCTACCAAAGATCTACCAAACTCTACCAAAGATCTACCATAGGGTTACCAAACTTACCTCTACATTTTTCGAGGAAGACAAAGGTTGTGAGGTTGGCTGCTCCTCAGATAATGTTTCCTTCTAGAAAAAAACGTAATAGAGTTAGAACCAATATCTACCAGACGCTAATATAAATCAACCAATGATGGGGAGGTTAAGGAAACTAACCTCTACGTTTTCAGAAGGTCTCAATGATGGGGAAGTTGAGGAGCCTTGCTACTTCTCAGAGATCTGTTCGTTCTGAAAAACAAAGCACGTTAAATAGAAAGTCAGCCAAACTCCACCAAAGATCAACCAAGTTCTACCAAAGTTCTACCAAAGTTCAACCAAAGATCTACCAAAGGTCAACCAAAGATCTATCTACCAAACTCTACCAAAGATCTACCAAAGATCTACCAAACTCTACTACAGATCTACCAAATGCCAACTAAAGGTCTACCAAAGGTAAACCAAACTCTACCAAGATCTACCAAACTCTACATAAGATTTACCATAGGGTTACCAAACTTACCTCTACATTTCTTGAGGAAGACAAAGGTTTTGAGGTTGGCTGCTCCTCAGATAATGTTTCCTTCTATAAAGAAAACTTAATAGAGTTAGAACCAATAACTCCACCATCCTTAAATTTATTACATGTTTACAGTCAAACACAATACACCAAAGATGATTTTTCATGTATATATATAGTTCATACAACATACAACATAAGTGGATCTTCGATACGGTTCACTCAAAATCAAGAAGACTCTTACGTAATGATTTCTTCCCATATGAGGCCGCAACAGCTTCTTCTCGAGGGTCACTTTCAGTAGTCTCACCTTCATCCACAGGGTCAGACTTCTTAGCCTCTTCCAAGGTCATCACAACCTCCGATTGTTTAGCCTCCAACGCCTTAATGAAGCGAAGATTGATCAAGCTCTGCTGCTCTGTGGCCATCTCAAGCCTACGCAGCCACTCATCAACCACCGCCCCGTTAACTCTTTTCTCCTCCAGTCGTTAAGACTGCAACTTCACCGCATTTTTAAGGTTAACTTGATCGTATACCATCACATCAAATGCCTTCTTC
>OVBA01005070.1:0-21169 GCA_900406435.1 Lepidium aucheri
AAGTCAGCTACTTTGAATGGTCAATCCAACCGTTGAAGGAAAGAGCATCACATGATGCCTTAAGCTATTCACGATGCCAAATGCTATGGGGAATATTTGGTAATTTGCGTCTTGGGTGCTAGCAGCAAGTAAGCATCCAGTGTACCACCCACAAAGATGTGTCCCATCAATTACTATGACCTTCCTCATATAGGCGACCCCGGAAACAGAGGCATGCAGTGAATAGAACAAATACCTAAACCGTTCTAGTCCATGTTCATCCATCTCTGTGTCCAAAGACACAACAGAACCTGGGTTAGTCTCCAGCAACAGCTTAAAATAAGCCAGCAATAGGCAATAGCTACCCATTGCCAAACATAATGCACTGTCCATCGCGATTTCCCGGGCCCGCCATGCTTTCTAGTAGGTGATATGCAATCCAAATTCTTTTCTTAGCTGCAAAAAAAATCATATTAGTAATGTTTTTTTCCTATAAAATAAATGTGTATCTGTAAATTTCAGTTCCAGCCAAATCAACAAACTTAAATCACGCCTCACTTCACTTGCATAGGGTCCACGTCCAAAACCAGTGTACTTGGTATTTATTAACTCTCCAATCGCAGTGGTGGAAGCTTGCTTATGGGAATCGCACCGCTCAGCAACGGTGAAAGTATGGAACGGGGATATTTTGCTGATGACAAAACAATATGTCCTTGCCATTCTGGTTGCATATACCTTCCATGGACGTGTAGCCCCAACACACTGGAAGTTAATCATTTTTGGGCAAGACTTATCATAGAAGAAACGAAACTTATTCTTAATTGCATGGATTGCCAGCTTGGTTTTGCATTCCTCCTTATCGCTAAACACCCGCCCTTCAAATATCACCACTCCTTCGTAATCAATGTCTCACATAGCCCTCTGCACTTTATCTGTCCATTATGTTTTTTACACATATATTATCATATAGCAGTAAACATAAATGTTAACAACAACAAACTAGTTTATCAAATGTAATTGCTGCAGATACATTACTCAAAACCTTCTATTTCAACATCTTCATCAGGGTCATCAAAATATGGCGGGGCATATCATGCTGGAAGATAATTTGGGACTTAGCGTTCATTCACTACATCTATAGCCGGAAGCGTGGTTTCATATGGTCCTCCTATCTCCATGGCTCCACCAAAGGATCTTATTCTGATCTAGTCCTCGTTTGTGCCCGGGAAGAATATGTGGGTTAGACTCACTATTTTGCAGCAATTACAATTCTTTCAATGTTCTACTTATTTTTTTTGCAGCAAACACGCCAATTTGTGTTCTCACCCATCAAATTTAGGCTTTCATCGTCATCTTCATCTGTGTCTGTCAATTTAAGATCAAATGAGTCAGAGTCATCATCACTTGTCAATGTGATCGATTCCATTCTAGAGTTCCTGGATCAGCTTGTATGTTTAGATCAACACCAATCCCTCCTCTCCGGGTGTTACCCCTGCCAACCAACATTGTTTTACTTCTGACAAAGGCGTCCCACAGCTCGTTAGCATCTGTTCCAGTCCATAGTCTACCGCTTCGTATATCATGCGTGTTTGGGGGTCCACCCCCAACCCTCTCAATGGCCTGCCTTTTTCCCTTGTCCCTCAAGATACCTTGACCTTTCAAACAACATACAAACCAAAGATTTATCAGCATCTTATTATTTTGACATGAACTTAATTTTTTGCGGTATATATCATCATACCACCACTTGGTCCTCTTACTGCTATGATAAAATTGTCCCTTTGGGTCGGCAATACAACAACTGACAATGAAACACCAGGTAATCATTTTAGTTATGTTCTGTTATTCAATACGCGTGGATATCTTACTCACTCTTACCATCGTGGTTTCCCATTGGCACATCGCTGTCTGTGCTACGGGCTCCAGTTAGATATGTGAAAACAATTTATTTGTCACCAAGAAATATAGTTTCATCTAACATAGATACACCTATGTTGTACACATACCAATTATTTACTGCACATAATCTGGCCATGTTGGCCGTGTTGACACCACAATATCTACTAATATTTTTTTATCAGTAACCCATGTTTGCACCGCACAATATAAAACTAATATAAAGCGTATCACAAGAGAAATTACCCTTGTTGTTGATGCCTGAGCTCGTGCCACTCTCGTCTACCTTTCCTGTTTGCTGCAACCCTGCCATTGACAACAACAACTCTCAGCATCTAGTGCTAATAGCTATATGCTAACAGCTATATACATTAAATTACTATTAGTGGTACCTGCAGTGCTTGATGTTGCACTTTAGGATGTCTATTGTGCGCTTAACTCCTTGGGTCCAACGTCTGCATTATTTAACTTATTTATTATCCCGATTGCAGCTAATTATCAATATATCTGCAAACTGCACCGTACTACAGCAATTGACAGTATTTGTTGTAAACATCGTTGTAATCATACAAGGGTCATAACATTACCTTTCCTGCACACAACTCCATCACTAGTGACCTGCACATTAGGGTCACAAGCTTGTGCCCGAATTGTAGCCATTAGCGGTAGACTTTCTATCTCCCCCCTGATGGCCATGTATGCATTGAACTCCTCGTCCAATCTGATGTATGATGGAGGAAATTATCTCCAAGTCGGACCCAACACACATTCTTGCCATTGGTAAATGACTTTTATATGTTGGTTCTCCCTAACACCCATCACGTACATCAGTTTGGTCAAAAATCCAACAAACTCGTCCCCTTCCTTGACCTCAATGGTTGCAACAAGATCCTTTCAAGTCTCAGCGAAGACATAGTTTCCATCCGGGTCTAGCCTCCACTCACCATGGCGAACCTTTACATCAGTGGACATTTTCAAAGATTTTCTGCAAAATATAACATCTCAACAGTCAGATATGTGCCTTTTTCCCGCAAATCTTAAAGATTGCAAATAACTTTGGTATATCTTTAGCCTCAAAGTGAATAATGTGGCGGCCATTATTAACTACATGAAGTAGGTTTTTGAACCATGTTATCTATGTGTTAAATCATCAAATATAAGCAAAAAATAGTGCAATAGTCAATGCCAAGCAACAGATGAAGCTTTGTCCCTCCGTATTTAGACAAGATTTGTGTCTCTTTATAGAGACAAACTTTTAGTCGAGATTAGAAAACGACGTGGTGTGGGAAAAGTACAAGCTCCTATGTCCCCACGTGAAAGACAAATATTGATGTAAAGGAACAAAGAGATCTCACCTACCTTAAAATTTCTCTCCCCAACACATTGAAAGCGTTCTGTTTGCAGTAATAACAGAGTTTAGAGTTGTCAGCTCCAATGGAAGCTCCGCAATTCCTTAATGGCGTTAATAAAGATAGTAGGTGAATAAAGTATTATTTTTCGGCTAGATATTTTCTTTACAGGCAAAATAGTCTCCTTTTGCAACAAGTCGTAGCATTAGATGCAATTCTGTGGCCAAAAACGTTTCTTCAACACCACAAAAAGATCTTCTCTGTATCTCTGCATTAATTACATCTCTCTCCATTACAGAGCAAGTTTACTTTTCCGTGGGCCATCATAATCCTTCTGCACATTGCTTCTTTAGGGTTAGAATTGTATATCCACCCATATGGTTCACTGTTATTTGTTGAATTATGAAAATGATATGTTAGATTTTTAATTAGTTTATGTATTTATAATATTACCTTAATTCACTCTATATATTATCAGTACTTTTTGCAATATATATATATATATATAAATATTTAGTCAACTAGTTCGACAAGGTTCAACCATAAGAATATGCCCCAAACCCAAATTATGTCTAAAACTTAGGCGTGTACGCAAGTTGGGTATTCGGAATTTTTGTGATATCTGGATCCGTATTTTATTACCCGTATCCGGATCCGAACAATACAGATATCCAAAATTTGATATCCGTAAATATTTGGATCCGGATCCGCGGATATCTGAATCCGAACAATTATTATATTATATAGTTTTTTTATAAAAGATATCATATTGTAATAAAAAGATGGTAAAAATAAATATATAAATTTATGGTATTAAAAATAAATAAAAACTAATATTTATGGTATTTTGTCGAGGACAAGTGGCCCAATGGTGTTGTCATTTTACAAATCCTCAAGGCACCAGAGATCGAACCCCCTACGTGTAGTATAAGGAGGGGAATTAAAAAGCCACTAGGCTAGTTGACAAAAATAAAATAATATTTGTAATAAAATATGTTAAAATTTTTAGATTAAAATAGTTTTATATGTTAATTTTCAAAATTAACACCTAAAATTTTATATAGTTCATAATTTAAAAATTGAAAATTTACTTACACATTAATATATTTAAAATTATTTAATAGAAATTATATACTAAATATTCAAAATCGGATTGGACCTAAATATCCGAACCACAATATTTTATTATCCAGATCCGTATATCCCAGATACCCAAAATTTTGGGACAAATCGGGATGGATCACGGATCGGATTTAGATCCTGAAATTATGGTCAAGGCTAAAACCTAACTCATTTTCAATTTTCAGCCCATAGATGTATTACGTAGATTGAAACGAATTTTTAAACAAGTTAATATTGACAATAACAAAATGCTGGAGTAGCTCAGTTGGTTAGAGCGTGTGGCTGTTAACCACAAGGTCAGAGGTTCGACCCCTCTCTCTAGCGATTTTATCATTTTTCTTTATCTCATTTATTTTGTTTAGCTATTAAGCTAAATCCAACAAACCACTGAAGATCCTGAAATCAAAATTTCCCACAAACTCCATTCACTTTTGTAGCCCAATATGTGATCTTAACGTCTTCTTGCTTATTGGGCTGCCAATTTTTGTTTTTGTTTTTGTTTTTGGGTTTGAATTGTCCTCAATACCAGGCTTCAATGTCTATTACAGATTGGGCTACAATACATGCTCCAAAAGTGGAAGAAGAAAAACCAAGAGATCTTGCAAACAAAAGAAGTATTCATACAAAGCATACCCTAATGATGTACAATTTCACACATCTATCTCAAAAGACTCGATCAAACCAAAATAATCAATCAAATTCTCGTTACGCATTCACCTTAATGTATATATTGAACTTGTTCGTCGTTTAGTTTTCTTTGACATCGACAACAATTAAGCCGTGTCTACTCATAACATGTCTCCCATTGTAGAAAATGTCAAAACTTGATTTCACAAAAAATTGTAAACTAAAAATGTAAGACTGCCAGTGAAACTATACGTTTTAAATTATCAAGTAATTGCTAAATAAAATATATTAACTTATGGCTTTTATTCAACAAATGATCATCCATACTGTTTGGTGATTTTCTTCATCTTTTCAAAATTTTAATTATTATTTCCTCATTCAATCGTTTTCTCTAGTTTTAAATGCCTGACAAAAGTGTTATTTTATATCTCATGGCTCAAAAGTTTAGGCAAAACTATTGTTTCTCCCTTCTCTTGCTCATACAATTTTCCAAAATAGATTCAAAATCGATTTGACTGATGAAGAACGAATTTTGGATGTTTACTATTGAATTTCAATCTATTAGAAAGGTATTTGTTGTCTTATTTGCATCGGTTGCACAAAGTGGTTCTCACGTTTTAGATTAATACAGATGCCAATAGGGGCTTTTGGAAAGTCGTAGGATTTATGTCAACACTTTATAACAAAAAGAAAAAAGATAAGAAAAATTCTATTTATTGATTTGTTTCATATATATATATATATTTTATATATCAATAATGTACATTGCATACGGAAAGTCATAAGGTCTTTAGGTCGTATACAACAACAAAGATAAGAAAAGGTCAATTAATTGTATTGACCAATTATTGGTCAGCAATACAAAATATATCTATATAATCTCCATCTCATCAAGACTTGTATATATCAATTTACTTATAACACATACAAAACAAAAGAAAGTGGGGTTATAAATAGTCATTCGAAATAAGAAAGTGGACAATAATCGTAAATGGCTTACACAAACAAAGTAACGGAGGTTGCAGTTGCGATTATAGCGGTGCTGTTTCTAGCGGTTGCGATTGGTTCTCAGAGGACGGAGGCACAGTCAGTACCCGTACCAGATGCAGTATGCGCGTTAGCGATCCCTGAAATCGTCAAACATTGCTACTTAACAGGGAGTTTGGTGCCAACAGATGAATGCTGCAATGATCTCAAAACGGCGAGCAAGACAGAAGTGAGTTGTCTCTGCGACAACATCATTGCAAATCCTTCTAACGGCAACATCACCCGAGCTCTCTTCGATTCAGTCAACGCCGTATGTGAAGCTAGCGACAAATTTGCTTGTGACGGTGGTGGTAAAGGTACACCTTTGTTTATCTTCTTTTTCTTTTGAATTTGTACTTGTTATGGTATATTTCAAGTTTTGATTTACTTGTGTTGCAAGTTTACTGTATTGATTAGGCATGATTCTCTGTTGTTTTTAGAAAGTCTAATATCTCCGATGATGCTCTTGGAAGAATCTAAAAATCAGGCAACGTCACATAAATGCTAAAAAAATTCTCTAATTTATTAGAATCTTGTAGATTCTTATAAGAGCAATTTAAAGCAAGAGTAGTGGTAATTAAATTGATTTTTGGTTTTGTTTGGCAAAGGAGGAGACGCCAACAGTGGAACAACGAGCAAGATTGCTGCATCAATGGGTCTATTTGGTTTGGTTGCAAGTTTCTTCTTTTAATTTGGCCATACGAAATTTTATGTATTTGTTATTCTCTTCTTTTTCATTTTTTTTTAAAAATTTGTTGTCAAATCTGACTACTCGAAGCATCTAGTTGATTGCGTATGTAACCGTTGTTTTGATTGATGATACTAATTTCTCAAGTTCTGGCTGGAGTTTTGATCATTATTATTAATTAGATTTTAAATGTGTTATTGAACTAATGATTTTAAAAACACAATCAAATTTACTGTTATTAGAAATATTTTAAGTCTGTGATTTTAAGCGATTCTAAAGAGTTATGAAGTATTTTAGAGAATCTTTGTCAAAAAAAAAAGAAATATTTTAGAGTATTTTCTAGTTTAAAACATAGAAGTTCAAATTTCGTTTTTTTTGTTGTTATCAAGAATTAGATCGATAATACATGATCGGTAGTGGAAATGGGTCCAACTTTTGATGTCATAATCGTTAGCTAGATCATACTAACCCTAGACTGAAAAGACCTCAGTCAAATCTTATAGTTTTAAGTTAGATTTTTGAAAGTTCATAACAAATCATCAAGTTCATCTAAAATAATTTAAAGCTTCATAAAAACTATTTCACTCAGAAACATTCGTAATTCATGATTGAATACACTCTCCTCCTAATTAAGTTATATAATTTCAACAATAGTTAGACGTCAATTATTCAGGTTATAGAAAAAAATGTTATGCTCTTCCAAATAAAAATGTTACTATTCTCTTTTGTCAGGGTTCAAAGCTCCACATAACCAGGGTCGACAATAATATGTCTGAATTTGAGCTAATGGGCTTTGTTGATTCTTGTTGTTGTGTATGTATTAATGATAAGCCCAAGTCAACTCCTCTTATCTTCTAGTTCGTTTATATCCAACGGCTGGCTTCTCTTGAACAGAGCTAATTAATTATTTAGACGATTTGGGACAAGTACCTAATATTCCTTTGACGTTTGTACTATAAATATATTTGGTAAAAATTGTATTCAAACTTGAGTTAGAAATCTAAAGAGTATACTAAAGAGTTGTTTTTATAATATATTTTGAGTGTTCTTAACAAAGCTTTTATAAGTATCTCTAAGTTTCTATTATCATCATAATTCTTTTGATGGACTTTTGAGAGTCCATCTTTTGATCCTTTTAATCTTCTTTGTGGTTATATCCACTATATGTCTGTAATTATGGTATCAGAATTATCACAGTCTAAGCTTTGACTTTTGTCATCTTTAAAAGTGCTATGGACGTGAGTTGTATTTTACTACAAGCTAATATAGAGAGTATGCTCTGTGGTTGCCTCCATTAGATCCTTCACATCATAAATCTATCTATGCTAAGAACAAGAGAGTGTAAAAAAAGATATATGTGTGGTCTTGATGTACTTTGAGGCTTTTAAGATGAAAGTATGTTCACCTCAGTTTGCGTAGCTAAATAACACATAACATATTTTATTGATCAAGATCTATCAAGGCCACCAAACATATATTGGGTCAAACTGGCTTTAAGACCGCACATACCAAAAGGAGGAAATGATCAGCTCGAAAGATCGCCAACCATGGTTCAAGATTTCATGACCCATGAGAAAGTCAATGGTTGGTCGAAGAAAGTCAACGGTCGAGTCCTCACATACCGGAGGACGATATCCAGACATATTGCAGACCGAGACTCACCTTTTCGCATGACGTGAAATCATGTAGTGGAGATGGAGAGAAATCACATACCGCAGATTGACTCTGACTTATACCGTAATCCGAGAGTTTGCATACCATATATGTGAATTTTCTTACCGCAGGTAGTCTTTTGGATGGGTCAACGGCAAACACCAAAAGTCAACATTTTGGATTTAGCTCAAAAGAAGTTGAGATTTAACTTTAGGAGACTAACAAGGGTTTGGTTTGGGATGTAAATGAAGAGTAACCAGATCAGATATGACTGTTGGAACCATAAAAGAATCATGTGACCTTATCCTTTTGTGTGTGTGGGCCAAATGAGAGGAAAGGTCACTGTCACACTTGGGATCGGTGATCCCTCTCTCCTCTCCAACAGCTAGAAGGTGGCTAAGATTTATTGTTTGCAACAAAACTGATGTATTTACTTTCCTATATATATTGCCTTGTATCTTCTTTGTAAACTATCAAGTTCTAATGAATATCTTTATTTCCAAATGCTCTCTCTTTCTCCGCAATAAATCTAACTCACACTCACTCTCTAGTTCTTAAATTCTAACATGGTGTGAGAGCAATAAGCTCATGTTTTTGATTCTTCTTCTTCATTCTCTCATTATCTAATTCTCCTAATCTTTCGTTTGAAATCTCCTCTCGTCATTCTCGTCATTCTCCGTTCAGATTTTCTTCTTCAATTTTCTCACTCTTCGTCTCAAATCTTTCCTAGTTCTTACTCTTTGAAAGGTTATCATGGATCCTAAGAAAATGGCGATTTTGGTGGTTCTTAAAAGACCAAATTATATCTTGTGGACAAGAGCCGCAAAGATGATACTATGCAGCCATGGTTTGTGGAGCCATGTGGTGTTTCCTCCTTCTCCGCAAGATGATAAGGCTGAAGGAAGCAAGTTGGTTGCACTTGTTGAAGATGGGAAATGATACCGTGAAGGTCAAATGGTCATGGCCATTCTCACTTCATCTCTTGATACTCCCATCCAAGAGTCATATCCGTTTTGTGATACTGCAAAACAACTTTGGGACACATTAAAGAAGGTGTTTGGGAGTATCACCAACACCGCTCAGGTGCTTGAAATTAAGAAGGGTTTGAATAATCTTACTCAAGAAGATATGAAGTTCAACAACACCTTCTATGGAAAAAAGGCTGCACTTTGGGAAGAGCTTGACATCGTGCAACCAATCTCTATGGATCTTGTGGTCCTCAATGAAAGGAGGGAACAAGAAAAGGTGCTTGGATTGCTTGCGGGTCTTAACCTTATCTACAATGATCTTTTCAAGCATATATTAAGGGCGGAAAAGTTTTCTAGTGTAAATGAGGTGTGTTCTCAAATCCAAAAGGAACAAGGGAACCTTGGTTTGGTTAGAGGAAAGAAGGAACTTCCTACGACAAACAAGGCTATGTACAAGCGTGATGACAAGGAGAGGCCAATATGTGAGCATTGCAAAAGGACCGGTCACACCAAGGACAAATTTTGGGTGCTTCACCCTCACCTCAAAACCTCCAAGTTTCAAAAGGTCTCTCGAGCCAATATAGCTCATGAGGCGGAAGAAGAATAAGGCAAAGCAAGCTCTTCTAACCAAGGAGATAGCACAGCTAAAGGGGATGGGACAGCCATGACATCAAGTGTGAGTGAAAGAAATCTGACTTAGTGGCTTTCATGAAAGCTATCAACTCCCTCAAGGAGTCGGGTGCTTCTTATCATAAACCATTTAAGGGCTTAGTTGTGGACTCGGGTGCTTCTTATCATATGATAAGTAATCTGAGCATGCTAGAAAATACTGAACCGGCCCTAGATAATGTAGTAGTAGAAAATGGTGAGAATGTTCCAATAAAAGGCAGATGTAGCTTGAATCTATTTGAGAAACGGTCTAGTGATTTTTACATGCCAAAGTTCATCTCTAACTTGTTGTCTGTTAAGCGTACCATTTCCAACATAAATTGTTATGCTATATTTGGGACAAATGATGTGTGGTTTCAGGATATTGAGAGCGGAAAACTCATTGGCAAAGGAGGAACCAAATATGATCTTTATATGCTTGAGGATTCTCCATCAAATGCTCCTATCTTTTCTTTTTTAGCTCTAATGTTGCTAGTTGTTTAAATACTGTTTGGCATGCTAGATTAGGTCATCCTTATTCTTGTGCCTTAGGGTTGATAATACCTAATATTTCCTTTGATAATTTGAGTTGTGAGGCTAGTATTTTGGGCAAACATTGCAAAAGTGCGTTTCTGAATTCTAGTACTACTTATGAGAAGTGTTTTGATTTAATTCATTTGAATGTATAGACATCAACATGTGCATCTAGAGATATCCTCAAGTATTTTGTGATTTTCATTGATGAAAGTTCAAAATATACTTGAATTACTCTACTTCCTTCTAAGGATCGAGTGTATGATGCATTCTTGAATTTTCAAAACTATGTAACTAATCAATTTAATGCTAAAATAAAGGTACTACGATCGGACAATGGAGGAGAATATACAAGCCACAAATTCAAAGATCACTTAAGTAAACGTGGCATTTTGCACCAAACAAGTTGTCCTTACACACCCCAACAAAAAGGAGTGGCGGAATCCAAGAATATGCACCTTATGGAGGTAGCAAGGTCAATGATGTTCCACAGGAAAGTTTCCAAACATAATTAGGGAGATGCGGTCATGACCACATGTTATCTGATCAACTGAATTCCAACAAAATTCTTGCAAGACACATCACCATATGAGGTATTCAATGGCTCTAAACCATTCATTGATCATTTAAATGTATTTGGATGTGTGTGTTTGTTTTGATTTCAGGAGAACAAAGAAGCAAATTAGATGCAAAGAGCACCAAATGCATGTTCCTTGGATATACAACAACCCAAAAGGGATACACGTGCTATGATCCAAACAACAATTGGACTTATGTATCTAGAGATGTGAAGTTTCTTGAGGAAAAAAGTTGCTTTGAAAAAGTAGATTGGGAAAGCTTGAAGGACCTTTCCAACTCTACATCAGATCGAGTTGCTAGTCTCAAATTCATTCTAAACCATCTCGGTCAACCAACTTAAATGGAACCTAGAGAATACGTGCATAACACTCAACATGAGGGGGAAGAAACATAAGGACCAGCTGAACCACAAACATGAAAACATAGAGCCCTCAAATGATCTGGAAATAAGTAAAGAAGAAACTAGAACAAGTTTCAGACATCACTCTATGGATGAAGCCGCTAATATCAATGAAGTGGAGGACTCAGCTGAGGTCCATGAGCCTCAATAAACCCCTCAATCGTTGCTTAGGAGAAGCACTAGAATCAGAAAGGACCCATGAAATTGGTTAAACACTCAAGTTTATTACAACAATGAAACCATAGCACATCCTACACAAGCGGTATGTTCTCTTGCCCTTGTACCACATGATCATAAGGTGTTTGTTGGAAAACTTGACCTTGAGAAATCCAAAAGACCTATGATGAAGCCTAGGAAAGTAAAGAATGGTATGATGCGGTTGAAGATGAAACATGTGCTATGGAAAGAAACTATACATGGGATGAGTGTGATCTTCCTCCAGCAAGAAAGCTGTGAGCTCAAGATGGATTTTCACTATCAAATATAAGAGCAATGAATACATTGAACGCCATAAGGCTTGCCTAGTAGCAAGAGGTTTCACCAAAACCTATAAAGAGGATTACACCGACACATTTTCACCCGTTGCAAAGCTTCACACGGTACATGTTGTATCGTCCTTAGCTACTAACTTGTCTTGGGAGTTTTGGTAGATGGATGTCAAGAATTCGTTCCTCCAAGGTGAGCTTGAAGAAGAAGTGTACATGTACCCTCCTCCCGGTCTAGAAGACAAAGTTACTCCCGGAAAAGTGTTGAGACTTAGGAAAGCCATATATGGTCTCAAACAATCCCCTAGGATGTGGTACCATAATTTGAGTATGACACTTAGAGAGCGGGGTTTTAGAAGATCGGAGGCCGATCATATATTGTTCACTCTTTAGAGCTCCAAAGTAATTGTGGTTGTACTTATTTATGTTGATGATTTGATCATCATTGGAGATGATAAGGATGATATTTCTTACACCAAATCCTAACTAAAATCTGTTTTTGATATCATTCAAAGATCTTGGTGAACTAAAGTAATTTCTAGGGATTGAGGTGTGTCGCTCTCTGGAGGGCCTTTTTTATCTCAAAGAAAATACACTCTTGATGTTTTGAATGAGAGAGGGATAATATGATCTAAGCCGACCAAAACACCATTTGAAGATGGGTACAAGGTCAGTCAAAAACAGGAGAAGGATGATGAACCATTTGAAGATGTGTTTCTATATTGCTGCATGGTAGGGAAGCTAATCTATAAAGATGTGTAACTATCATAAGGCTGGACCTTTGCTTTCCCGTGAAACAAGTAAGTCAACATATGCAAAAGCCCATGGTGTATCATTGGAGCATGGTGGATCGGATCCTTTGGTATCTCAAAGGCAGCTCAGTCAAGGAGTTTTGATGGGCAAGAATGACAAAGTGGAGATACTATGCTATTGTGATGTGGATTGGGCTGGAGATCACATTGATAAGAAATCAACAACCAGCTATTGCACCTTTGTTAGAGGAAACATGGTAACATGGAAGACCAAGAAGCAAAAGATTTTGTCTTGCTCAAGTGCTGAGACGGAATATAGAGCAATGAGGAAACTCAATAACGAGTTGACATGGTTGAAAGCTCTACTCAAAGATCTTAGTATTGAATCTAAGGATCCCATCACAATGTGTTGTGACAATCAAGTCGCTATTCACATAGCATCTAATTTGGTCTTTCATGAAAGAAACAAGCACATTGAAGTGGATTTTCACAAGGTAAGAGAGAAGATGATAGAAGGTGTAATATTGCCGTGTTTCACAAGGAGTGAAGACCAATTGGCGGATATTTTTACCAACGCCTTGTGTCTCAAGGTATGTGATAGAATCTATCCTAAGCTTAGACTCGTCGACCTATCTCACTCTTGATCAAAGATCCCCGCACTCACGGATTACATACTCTTTTTCCTTTGATGGAGTTTTGTTCCATGTGGTTTTCTCTACCTAAGGTTTTTAATGAGGTGGGGTCTGTGGGTCTTGCAAGTTCAACCTACATTTCATGTATGGTTAAACTTGAGGGAGAGTATTTATCAAGACCTATCACAGCCACCAAACATATATCAGGTCAAGTTGGTGTTTGGACCGCACATATAGGAAGGAGAAAAGGGTCGGGTCAGAAGGTCGTAAACCATGGGTCAAGATTTCATGAACCATGGGAAAGTCAATGGTTGGTTAAATAAAGTCAACGGTTGAGTCCGCACGTACCGGAGGATGAGATCCGGATGTATCGCAGGCCAAGACTCACTACCGCATGACGTGAAATCATGTACCAGAGGTCGAGAGAAATCATGTATCATATATGAACCCAGACTCGTACCATACTCTAAGAGTTTACGTACTACGGTACGTGAATCTGCATACCATAGATAGTCTTCTGGATGGGTCAACTACAGAGTACCAAAAGTCAATATTTTGGATTTAGCTCAAAATAAGTTAGGATTTAATTCTAAGGAGATTGACAAGGCTTTGGGATGTAAATGAAGAGTAACTTGATCAGATATGACCATTGGAACCATAAAAGAATCAAGTGACCTTATCCTTTTATGTGTTTGGACCAAATGGGAGAAAAGCTCACTATCACACTTGGGATCGTCGATCCCTCTCACCTCCCCAACGACTAGAAGGTGGCTAGGGTTTATTCTTTGCAACAAAACTGATGTATATTCTTTCCTATATTTATTGCCTTGTATTTTCTTTGTAAGCCATCAAGTTCTAATGAATATCTTTACTTCCAAATGCTCTCTCTCTTTCTCGGCAATAAATCTCTCTCATACTCACTCTCTAGTTCTTAAATTCTAACATATTTTTCTATATTCTTTGCACTAAAAAGATAAAGGATACAATTCACGTTCCAATATTGTTTTGAGAGATTGATAAGAAGTTTAAACATTTTGTCTTGGTATCTGAACTCAACAAAATGGATACTTTAACCACTTTACCTAAAGCCCCTTCATTTAGAAGATCAACCTCTAATAAAATATTACTTATATGAAGTAGAGTATGTGAGTGATGAGAGTAAAATTTCTATTACCGAACTACCTCTTCTTATTCCTTATAAAGCCTTCACTCAACTAAATTCTTTTTTTCCAAAAGTCATTAGACATGTTCTCGATCCCAACAAGCACTCAGCAAAAAATCTTGTTCTAGCTTCAAATCTAGAACAACACCTAGTTCCAGCTACATATGCCAAAAAATGATATCTCTCCACATCAACGAAGGTATAATCCACCAATAGAGATCTCACAGATACACTCATCTCCACTATGGAACAATCTGTCTAGCCTTACCTTTCCATGGAGAAAAGGGGTTACCAGTCATGGCAAGAGTTGCACTACTCGACACAAGATACAAAGAAAATCAGCACGCTTGTATTGCTACCATCCAAACAACACTAAATGCTAGTACAATATTTCCATACTGATTCCAAACTTCAACATATTATTAGAAGACCCCCAGGTCTACCATAATGTACAAATCAAATTGCAAATCATCGGTGCTCCCTAAGTCAGAAATACATATGCAACTACACTGCACCGCCCAATAGCGTATAGAGATCAAAACCATGCAATGGTTTTAAGTCTCCCATGAGACACAAGAGATGAACTCCTCATACAACTGGAATCGTAAAGCAGTCCTTCTTGCACCCATATACCCATGTGAATTCCAAGGGATGAATTAGTCATGTCACTCCCATAATTATGGGTAACTAACTATGAGAAACATCATGAAAGAAGCATACCAATTCAATCAGTGGATTGTTCTATCCAAAGAAGAAAATATGGAGCGGTTAAGATCACCTTCAAACAACAAGATGAAAAACTTAGACCGGCAGCCTTTTGGACGAAGATAAACACAATCTCCCTAGTAGTAGAAGTTCAGTCCTCTCGTCGAAATAAATGTCTACCGAGTGTGTAAACATAGTAGTACGCACCATAACAGTGGGTTTGCTAGAAATCTATGTCTAAGTCGAGAATAGCTTGAATGAATGCCCTGAATAGTTTTCTTAATTCGATTCCTTATTTTCTGATGAATTCTCTGTGCTTGATGCATTTATTTTTTTGTTTTCATATCGTTATAATTTTTTTAGTTTCCATCGTTATTTGTCTTATCTTAGCTTAAGTTTTGTCTAAAGATTGATAGTGTAACCATTGGTCTTCGTGGATTTGATCCTTAAGTGCTTCATAGATACGATACGCACGAGATGTTAAATTGGTATAATTAACCTTGTATCAATTTTGGCGCCGTTGCCCGGGTAATAGAGTGCAAGGTTAAAACGCTGAGTATTAACCCTATCAAAAACTTGATACACTTAGAGTTTTAACCCTATTATCCTACTGCAAGTGCACAACAAAACGAAGTAGTATTCTAGAGATCGAATCTCCAAGGACCAAGTTGTCACACTATTGATTTTATGATCAAACTAGAGCTAAGTCAATATGAAGTAATGGTGGTGAATGCGATTAAACATCTTAAGAAATAAACGATGTAAACTCAATAAATTAAAACATCAGGTTCAGGAAAATTCATAGGAAAATCAGGGAATTCGAACCAGGAAACTATTCAGGAACAATCAAGTAACAATCTCAAGTCATACATAAGATATAGGCAATCCACTATTATGGTATCAACTACTAAATCTAGCAACCTAGAAATTTTAAATGTCGTTGGCACTAGAGATCTAGATATGCATTACTGACAAGGTATGATAAGTTCACAATCAACCCTAGCATCAACTTTTGCGGCTAAGGACTGATTGCTCATCTAGTGAGGGTCCCATTCCTAATAAGCTTTTGGAGAATTAGGAAATCTAAAATCATAGACTAGTTAGCTACTCTTATCTAGGCATTGAGATCATCAGTAGACGGAGAACACATCAAGCAAACCTATTTGTTCATAATTCATCAATTTCCTACAACCCTAGAAAACCCTAAACTTGATTTGGATGTGCTCATACATAGTAGAGAAGAACAATTCAGAAGGCATAATAAAAAGCATAAAAATAATTGCAATTAATTAAAAGGTTTAGAAATCTTCTCCAATTGTGTAGAGATTGAAATTTCTGCCCCAAAAACTCAAATACAAGGTCTGATCACATAACAATGGTGTCTAGTGCTGGTACCAAATAGAAAAAAGTAGGTCTTATTCCTTGCACCTTTGAGGATCGATCAATCAAGTTGATCGATCGACCAAAGTTGAGCGTTCGATCTTCCAAAGATCTCGGTCGATCAACGGATCGAGCGCAGCTCTCAGTGGGAAGCCTAATCGATTGATCATGAAGTGTGGGATCGATCAACGAATCAAGCGCATCCCTCACTAATGAGAGTGATCGAGCAATCATGAGTTTGATCGATCGATCAAGAGGTTGATCGCTTGATCACCAATTTTCTGTTGAAATTCCAGAAACTGCTCTGATTCGTCTTGAACCATGCTTTGCAGGTATAATCCAAATTTAACCTATTTTCCACGTGAAAAGACTCTAAAATACAGAAAATTATTCTAAAAATGTGACGATTTAATAAGCTTAAAACCGATAAAAATAAGGTATATCAATTCGCCCAGACTCAGCTTCTTGCTTGTCCTCAAGCAAAGAAAGAAAAGACTAACAGGAAGATTCCACTCAAAGGAACTCATTCGTCATCAGAACATTGCATATCAATTCTATAGTAAACCACACAATACTTACCTGTCAGAATCGAGACCACCTTGTACTTCCCCCAGAATTAACAACTATCCTAGTTAAACTCCACAATCCAAATAAGAAATCTGAATGCACCATACCAACTTTCTAGAAGATCTAAGTGCAGTCTCATCAAGGGGATATCGATCGAAGGACACATAGATTCTTCTTCAACTAATATATGAACACAAGACTATCCTCTTTATGGTTCCTTTCCTCTCATTTCATTCACTTTGTAGCTGATTTTTTTCTACTTACCTAGGGTATCATTGTATTTTTTTTATCGGCTGCAGAACCAGTTTCTCCCTACATACCTAGGGTATCATTTTATTTTTTTAACTGGTTGGTTCTTTAGCAACTCGAAGAGTGATAGCAAGAATAAAATCATTGGAATTTTTGATCCTCAACTTACTGCATTACGTCCATCTTTGTTTTCTTAGCTACTTCAGTGATATCACAATTCAACACAAAACGATGATGAGAGGGGAACCATACTTACACAGAATAGTATTTTGGGACTAAAGAGAGGAATCTGATCTGATGAATACCAAGCCCCTTGACAAGAAGATTAAGTCCGGTTATGGGTGAAATTGGCATGAAATCCTTCAAATACTAAGATGAATATGGGTGGTGCTTAGATGTTGTTCAACCTCTAGGTTTTCCAATAGTCGATCAATTCCTGACAAATACCAATTGATGGTACTTAATTCATGAAATGCAATATTCCTCGAAAATCATAGTTCTGAATAATGGTCATAGCTCATAACAATGCAAACAATTTCTGAACTGACCCGAAAGAAAAACAAAAAGAAAGAAAATGCATTAGTCACAAACTCCCCCAGACTTATTTCGCACCATCCCGGTATGAGAACATGAACGAAGAAGAAAAACTCGCACAAAGGTAACAAAAATCAGGAATGTCAGAGATGTGAAGAGAAACTAATAAACCTGGGACCCTTGATCGATTGATCTCCATTGTGAGCGATCGATCGTAGCTTGTTCGACCATTGAATCGACTATAGATCGATCGATATATTGAGCGCTTCATGCTTGGAGTATCTGATTGATCAATCAATTCGGCATGTTCGATCACTGAATTACGCGCTAGTCGTACGGTCCAGAGGATCTATCGATCTCTATCCACTAGATCGATCAACAGCTTGGGTGCACTCATGTTTCTATCCTTGATTGATCGATCGCGTGGTGGATCGATCGATCACAGCCCTTTTTCCTAAAACGAAAGAAAACAGAAACAACAAAAAAAGAACGAAAGAACGCAAAATGAAATTGAAAACTTACTAGTAGGTTGCTTCCCACCAGTGCTTGTTTAAAGTCATTAGATTGACTCAATTGCCACTTAGGTGTTAGGTGGATCCTCAGGAGGAACTGTTCCTTCCTCAATCGGGCTAGCATCCGTAATGCATAGCTTCAGGCGTGGATCATCATATACAAACTTGATGCGTGTAGTGTCCAGTAACGCCACAACTTCAAGGCTTAGCTTCTTTGACAGTGAAAGGTTATGACCATCCATGATTGAGCTCTCCTATAAAAAGCTTGGAACAAGAATTGAACAAAAGCACATGAGTATTAGTGACAACATCTCCCAAGGATACAATTTTCTAAGAGAGCTAAATCTTGAGCATCAACATAGAAACTGCCATCCGTTTCAGCTATTGGTAACTTCATTCTATTTTTTACATAATCAGATACATCATAGAAACCACCACTAGATGTTTTAATAGGATAGGAGACCTCTCTATTGATCTTTTTAAGGACCACTCTCTGTTGATGAAGTTAAGTTTTGCTCCAACTGTACCCAAAAATGGTATTCCCAAGATTAGTGGAAGTACACCATCTCGTACCATCTCTACCACTATAAAATATGTTCGTACCAGATAATCTCCAACCATAAGCGGGTAATCTACCAATTTCCCTTGCGGGTGCTTTGTAGAAGCATTTCTCAATGAAATGGAGGTATAGTGATCCTGCATATGTTCAACTCCCAACTTCTTCACTATCTCAAATGATATAACATTCACACTTGTACCTGAATTACATAGAGCATCATCGAATTCCAATTCCCCAAGAGTACATGAAATGGTAAAATTACCTTGATTGTCTATCTTAATGAGTGTTTTTGGTTCAGATGATGTCATGCACACTTAACCATGTAGCTCTAATACCTCTTCGACTTTCTCTTTATTGTCTAGAATTTCCTTGATATACTCCACATCCATCGGAACTTGAGACAAACTTTCCACCATCATTAATGGTAATCCAACCTTTTCCATGTCTGCCCATATCTTTGAGAAGATCTTATTCTGTGCCTTAGTGTTGATGACTTTTGGAAAGGGAATTGATGGCTCATAAACATGAGGTCTGGGAAGATCAGGTTACCTTCTTCATAACCCCTTTAGGCTTTTTCGACTGCTCCCTAGTAGCTACTACCACATGTTCTACCTTTTCTAAATCACCTCTCTCATGCATCTTAACTTCATCAACCCAATTCTCATACTCTACACCACCTTTAAGGAAACGTATAGTAGGCTTATCAACCTCTCTGCTATAGTCATCATTAGAGATAATGACATTGCAAGTTTCCATAGGAATTCTCTTACTCCCTCTCGATTGTGCTACTTGAATCATTGTCACTGCTTCCATAGTTTGAGCCACTTGAGTATACAATATCTTCACATGAGTACGTATTCCTTTGAATTTGCTGTTGAGGTTGTTGTACATATCATCAATCTTTGCATCGAGCCTCTGTGTAGTTTCTGGTGCCCTTTTGAAAATTGCTGGATCAAAGCTTTGATCTCATCTTTGGAGGTGCCTGAGGAGCTTGAATCTGTGGCTGAGCTTCTTGCTGAAACTGTCTGAAAGGTTGCTGAAAATTGTTGCACGGATTTTGCACAAAGTGATTCCGATAACTCTGACCAGTGGCCAAATTTTGCACGAAATCTGCACCATTCACATAATTGATATCCCTCTGCTCACCTGACTCCTTGATCAGTATATCCAACTTGGCACTCAACTCGTCTATTTTCCAAGATTCAACACTCTTCATGCATATAGATCGATCATATTTGGGACTATGGTTACTCGAGCTAGCAGCCAAATTCTCAATGAGAGTAAACTCTTGCTCCTTAGTATTAGTCTTAAAATTCCAATTACTGGCAGCATTTAGGGATTTCTTATAGTCCTAGTCAACTCCTTCATAGAAGATCCTCAAAATCTGCTCATCAGAGTATCCATGATATGGAAAGTCTCTCCTATACTCCGTAAATCTCTCCCATGCCTCACAAAAGGGCTCACCAACCCGTTGCTGGAAGGTAGTGATCTTGTTTCTCAGCGAAGCAGTCTTAGACTTGGTGTAGAATTGATTTAGAAAAGCTGCTCTAACTTCTTCCCACGTTTTCCATGATCTTGGTGGAAGGGACTTAAGCCATTTTTGATGCCTTGTCAGCCAAAGAGTGATGAAACAACTTGCACATGACATAGTCCGCAGGGACTTCATTAGAACTCATTAAACTGCACAAATCCTCATAGTCATCAATATGGTCCATGGGGTTCCCAGCTAGTAGACCATGGAAAACATACTGCTTGATCAACGCAATCAACTGAGCCTTGATCTCATAGTCTTGTCCCAGTAAAGGAGGAAGAACGCTAGCAGACCGGTTCTGATAATACTAAAGAGGTGTGTCCAATTCACTTATTGTTCGATTATGTATTAGAGCATTCTGCTGTCGCTGCATCTGTTCTATCCCTTGTACCAACTATGAAACTATAGTAGTGCCATCTTGACCCTGATGGTTACTGTTGGCATCTGGATTGCTCATTGTAGCTGAAACACAAAAGAAACAAAAACAAAAACAAAAGCGTAAGTAAAAGAAGACTTAGACTAAAATTTGATTTTAGATCAAAAGGCAACAAAATTGGTCCCCGGCAATGGTGCCAAAAACTTGATACACTCAGAGTTTTAACCCTATTATCCTACTGCAAGTGCACAACAAA
>OVBA01005071.1:0-21168 GCA_900406435.1 Lepidium aucheri
AAGAAGAAGAAGAGGAAGAGGAAGAAGAAGAAAAAAAATGAAAGAAGAAGAAAAGAAGAAAAAGAAAAAGAAGAAGAAAAAGGAGAAGAGAAGAAGAAGATGAAGGAGGACGAAGAACTTACGTTTTTTCGTNACGAAGAACTTACGTTTTTTCGTCTTTCTTTTTTCTTTTTTTTTTCTTTTTTTTTAATGGAAATTCTGTAAATAAGTGGACAAGTCATTTTTTTGTGACTTTTCCCACACTTTTTTTTTGTCCAACTTTTTGGAGAGTATTTGAGTCATTTAGGTATAATTGTAGACTATTTGAGTAATTACTTCAAAATTAAAAACATATTTGTTATCAATTTCATTCATGGACAGAAAATAACATTATAGTTGGTTCCGGCAGAGCAAGTGAAGAGACTTGTTGGATCATCTTTAGGGTAACTGTAGGCGTCTGTACAACGTTCCTTGAAGAACCTAGAGAGTGGGGTTGGTCCACAATTATCTTGGTTGCAACAATGTTCCTCCGTCTTCAATACTGGACACGGTCCGTTGCAAGCACCATCCATTCGTAGTTGGCCAGGACACTGTCCTATAATATCTACGGTACACCTAAACAATGTACATAAGAACAGTTTTTTTTTTGTCAAACCAAAAGATGTACACAAGAACAGTTATTTCACTAAAACCAAAAGATATATATTTTAAGGTTATTAATCTTGAGATTCGATTTACCTAATAACGCGGCTGTATTGTCTAGATGCAGAGCTAAACTCCATTGGAATATTAAATCCGTTGATAACCAAAATATCAATGAAATCTTGGTTTGCATATCGTTGAAGAGCATATTCTGCCAAAGTATTAGGTGCTCGGAGACCGTTACAATCTCCGGTCTGGCAACCACCTCTTCCAGAGGCATCAAAGTTGCAGTTGATTCGACCCCAAATCCGAGCTTGGGTGGTCCCTAGATCAGCATTAAGGTTCCATGTTTCACCTCGACCGCGTCGCTTCCCTCCACCACATTTTCCCGGAACATATGTGGCCGCCCAAACAACATATGGACAATTATTACTTACTGTGATCGTAACAGCTTCTGTTGAGATCACAAAGCATATGGCCACAAATGCAAACAAAAAAACTATAGGGATGGTTTTATGATAAGCCATATTTTCTCAAGTACTTTATGGGCTTTTCTCTTTTGTTAGATGGTGTTCTGGTTATGGTGTTTATATAGAATTGTGAACCAAGGTTAATATTGCAATTTAGTATATATCAATTATATGGTGGAAAATTCTATAGATTCTGCCCAGAATTTTTGGATTTTCATAATTTAAATTTTTGGAATTTATGGATTTTCCGTTATTTAAACTTTGAAAATCAGCCTGTAAGTTTTTCTGGCTAGTTCACATTTCTAAGGTATTATTAGGCAGCAAAGCATTGGCATATTCAGTAAGTAATAATCATGAAATTACAAGAATTGAGAGCATCTCCAATCAGAATCGTGTCTACTATATAATGAAATGGGCATTTGCTCTAGATCTGAAATATTTTTCTAACTTTTAAGGCCACAACTTTTACAAATTCTTCAACTTAATTAGCTAAATTAATTCTAATTTATTTTATTTTAGATTTATAAATATATTATATATTATAAGATGTGGATTTTGGACTATGGATTAAATCTCATCGATCTAATTCTTAATAAAAAAAATATATTGTATAACTATACTTAAGGTTAATAATATTTGGGAAAGTTTATTAATATAAAACATATTTATCATTCATAAGAATACCATATAAAATATTATATATTACAACATGCTATATGCTTCCTATGGTTTGAGCACGGCACTGTCTCTAATGATGCTTCAAATATCTCTTCATATTCTATATTTGAAGAAAAATCTTTTCTAGTGGTGATTCAAATCCCTCTTCAAATTTGAAGATCTTCAATTTCTTCAAATTTGAAGGATCTTCATTTCTTCCTTCATTTTTTGAAATCAAACTTTTTATTTGCATAATGACCCTTTCACTTTTATTTCTTTATTATTTTATATATAATTAAATTTTTTCTTGATTAAAACCATTAAACCAACCAATTTGGCTTATAAAATTACCGATAGAATGTCTCTTCTACAGGAACTATTAAAACGCAAATCAAATAGCTTATAATAAAACCAAAATCTCTTTCAAATAATATGACATATTATTTGGGTGATGGTATATATCCAACATGGTCCACAATAGTGCAAACTATTCACGAGCCAAGAAGACAAAAAATAAATATTTTGCTACGCAATAAGAAGCTTGTAGGAAAAATGTAGAACATGTTTTTGGAGTTCTCCAGTCGTGTTTTGCAATTGTGAAAGGACCGAATCATTTTTAGGAAAAAAATTTGTGATACATGATGTAGTGATTACATGTATAATTTTGCATAACATGATCATTGAAAATGAACATGATCTTGATGCGCCAATTGAAGTTGGAAGAGAAGTTCTACATTTGGAGGTCGAAACAATATGAAAATACTCGATTTCATGAGTTTCTTGCTCGATATAGACATATCAAAGACAAAAAAGCTTATTTTCCACTTTGAACTGCATTAGTTGATCATATATGGGAGAAATACAGTAGTAATGATGTTCAGAAATATTTTTGTAACTTGTTTCATCTATTTATGTTATGTAATGGAATTATATGATTTAATTAATGTTCTTATGAAATATTTGCTTCAAATTGATATATGTGGATCAAATATATAGATTTGAAAAGTAAATGGGTATCTTAGAAATTAGTAACAAAAAAAATATATATATATTATTAAAATATTCATTTGAAGAATGAAATGAAGTAAATCACTAGAGCAAATCCGTCCTTCATTTTTAGAAAATTTTATTTTTAAAAGAAAAAATGAAGACAATCATTGGAGATGATCTTAGAAATATATCAATGTCCTAATAATGTTTTTTGGAAAACAGTTGGAAGATCACCAAAATTTATAGAACTACATTCCACAATAATCGCTTGTACGAAAAGTATGCTACATTAACAAACACAAATGAAGACAGAGCTAAATCAAATAAAGAATGAAAACTCAGAAAATGGTAACTCGAACTCATTTATTGAAGTCACTGCAAGGCAATACAAAGTCAAAGCTGGTGACGAAACCTCCCGTAATGAATAAGAAGTACCTCATAGATGAAGATCTAGGACCCTATACCGGCAAAAAAATAACACATGGTTCTTCCGTAAGAGGCGAAGTCGAAAATAAAGCCGACCATGTGACACCAAAATTAGGATCTAAAAAAAAAATCCAACCTCGATCAGATGGAAGAGTACAAATAGCCTCGGCGAAGACTCACCCTCTTCACGGCTAAATTTGGGAGAAACTTCTTCAATCCGACGAGATCTAAACGAACAATCAAAAAAAATGACTGTGGAGAAGAGGAAACATCACACCGGGCTAAAAGAGCCTTTGGTGGCCTCCTTAAGACTGAAGAACCAAGATGCGGCGCTAGAGAGAGAAGAGTTCATTTTAGAAACAAATGATCATGACTCGCATTCAATTCATCATATGTAGAAATTTGTACATGAGATTAAAACAAACTTTTTTATTACAAATACTTAACTTTATCATATTAATAAATAACAAGCCGGATAAGACATGTTAGTTATATCAACTTCAATTATATTTAGACTTTCGAGGAACTCTGTTAAACGTGATTTGCCAAAAATCTTAAACGGTTTAACGAGAACATTAAACCAACTGACGTAAACTGTTCATCAGTCGTTGAAGAACCAAACCGAGAAGAAGCCCCCTAGTAGCTAAACCACTCGAGCACCATCACACTTTTTCTTCCGAGCTTGTTTTTACTTGGAGAATTCTCTCTTTCACTTTTCAAATTATTGACTTTCCTGCCTCAAGATCTCATAATTTATAAAACCATCGAGATGTGACAGCAACTAATCACATGAAACTCTGGTTTCGACACTACAATCAAGCATCAATGATTGTGCAATCTTATTAAAATCTTTTTCTTCCAAATACGTCTCACAACAATATTTTTGTTAAGTTTTAGATTTAGCCTGTATTTTAAGTAAACCAAGATTAAATTTTTTAAAAGTTTTGGAATTCCATTTTACTAACTTTCATTGAAAATAAATCTGGATATAAATGGAAGGGAAATTGTATAAAACAGGCAAACGTTAAAAAAAAAAAAAAAAAAAAAAAAAAAAAAAAANAAAAAAAAAACCGTAGTTTTTGAAAGAAGAATAATAAAATGAAACTTGATTCAAAAAAATTGCCAATTGGGCTTTGACTCGTTTCAATTAATACCAAAAAACCTTTTGACAGCAAGTATCTCTCTGTTCAAAATTCTCTGTCTCAATTGAGAGTTGGACGTTGTTAAACAAAAACAAAAAAACGTTGAATGATTCTTCTGTAAAATCATAATAGCGCAAACAAAATGTTTCCAAATTCTGTTACCAAAGAATGTAAAACAACAATCAAATTTTTGCGGAAATTCACAGAAAAAGTGATTGCATATTAGCTAGTGTGTGTTGTGTTAGAGAGATGGTTCTTCCCAGGGCGGCGGAGGATCCTGAAATAGGAAGAAGCAACGGTAATGTCGGCGGCGAGACGACGACACGATGGAAGTCGTGGATAATACCGATGGTTGTGGTTGCAAACGTCGTCGTTTTCATTGTGGTATTGTACTTCAACGATTGTCCTCATAATAGTCATCGTTGTCTCGCAAACTTCCTTGGACGTTTCTCTTTTGAGTCTTTCAAGTCCAATCCTCTTCTCGGCCCTTCTTCCTCTACGTAAGTCATTTTGCTTTTGATCTTGGAATTAATGTAGAACTGTAATTTCAGATTTTGGTCAAACCCCTAATTTCTGGAAAAAGGAAAAAAACGTCTCTTTCCATGAGATTCTAAAAAAAAATATTTAAATTTCAGATTCAATCTTGTTTTGACTCTCAAGTTTCTTACTTTCTAATCTCCATGTCTTGGGATTTGAAGTACATTTGAGCTGAGAAGCTAGTTTATGTCATTTCTGAGACAACATCCTGAATTATGTTGCATTAGTTTTGGTTCTGATTCTCATATATGAATTGCAGATTGGAAAAAATGGGAGCTTTATCATGGGGGAAAATAGTTCATAAGCATCAGGTGTGGAGACTTTTAACATGTATGTGGTTACACGCTGGTGTTATCCATTTGTTAGCAAACATGTGTTGTGTTGCCTTCATTGGAATTCGGCTCGAACAACAGTTTGGTTTTGTTCGAGTTGGGACAATTTATCTTGTATCAGGCTTCTGTGGGAGCATCTTATCTTGTCTGTTTCTTCAGAATGCCATATCCGTTGGTGCCTCAAGTGCTTTGTTTGGCCTCTTAGGAGCAATGTTATCAGAACTGTTAATCAATTGGACTACCTACGACAACAAGGTATTCACTGATCTAATTTTAGCATTGAACATTAGCAAAACTCTGAGTCCAATACATTAAACTCAATGATTGTTTTGTTAATCTAATTCTCTTTCGGTTGTAGGGTGTGGCTCTAGCAATGCTTTTGGTGATTGTTGGTGTTAACTTAGGATTAGGAACACTTCCTCCTGTCGATAATTTTGCTCACATAGGAGGTTTCTTGGGCGGATTTCTTCTCGGTTTTCCTCTATTGATTCATCCACAGTTCGAATGGGAAGAAAACCGAGTTTCCCTTATGCCTGGTTCCATTGTTAAACCAAAGTACAACACTTGCCAACTCGTGCTTTGCATCGTTGCATCCATTGTCTTTGTAGCCGGGTAAGCTGCAGAACTTTCTTGGTCTTTCATGATACCAACTACTATGTCGAGAAGGATTTGGCGTTCGATTGGGTTACTAAACCGGACATTTGTACCAATGTGCAGGTTTGCTTCTGGCTTGGTTATACTATTCAAAGGAGACAACTTGAACAGATATTGTAAGTGGTGCCATAAATTGAGCTACTCCTATAAATACCAACGGACATGACATTTTCTTTTATTTTTTCTTAGAACTAGAACCAATTGTTTCTATTTAGCTGTGAATATAATACACTTTTCCTTCTCATATTCATCAAATTTTTTGACAACCAACATCTACAATCTAGGTAGATAATTTGCTTTTATAGATGTTAAACATTATGATTAAGCAAATTCTATTTGCATTTTGATTTAATCCAGTTAACT
This sequence comes from Lepidium aucheri, assembly GCA_900406435.1. Lineage (NCBI taxonomy): Eukaryota > Viridiplantae > Streptophyta > Magnoliopsida > Brassicales > Brassicaceae > Lepidium > Lepidium aucheri. The sequence goes on from OVBA01005071.1 coordinate 6,193, forward strand.
CCAAATTACAAACCAAGAAAATTAACAACAAAGCTCAATCCACTAATCTACAACAAAACAGTGGATTCAACTGGTTCCCAACTTCTACATCCGATTACTATCACAGCCTGACACAAATAGAACAAACAGGTCCATCAGTGTTTCTCAGTACCTATACCCCATTGGCATCCCGAGCTGGTCCAACCGACCTGAACCGGGATAAGCCTTGTTCATAAAACTAGTGTGCAGAGCGGAACCTTTCTGCGGACCTGACCTCGTATCAGCACAGAACGGCACATCAACAAATCCAAACCTTTTTGATGAAGACCGCTCGTTATAAAATTGTGGTCGAGATTTTGGAGCACTAGCGGACCGAGCCTTAGCCCTGGAGGACTCTGTACAAGCCATGTAGCTTGGATGGTCTGCGTAGCAGCAGCTTTTGGTGCAATCACTTGGTGCAATTGAACTACCCGTGAGAGCACTGCGTTTGCTTCTAGAAGTAGCTGAGTATAAATGAGGACTGCTCTCTGCAGTGCAAAACTGGCTTCCGATCTCTTCATGCGAGGAGGATGGGCTAAAAGGCGCAGAATAAATTGTTTCAGACTGGCCTGCATTGTCTAGGACAAGGTGGGATGAGTAGAACATGTCTGGTCTGCTGCGTCTAGTGTAAGAAGTGATGTGTTTCCTGTCAATTTGAAGGATCTTCTCTTCTTCATCCACGAGACTACTGTAAAGCCTGTTATTGTCGCTAGCCTTAGAACCGTTCCTCTGAAAATTTTAATCCAATTTCTTAGTCTGAGTGGTTGAGATCGGATTTGTATTGAATATACGCAATGTTAGTAACATAGATAGTATTAATAATCTCAAACCAATGGGACCACAAGCAACAAAACGAGGAGAATCAAACAGAGATTGAAAAGTTTAATACCTTAAAAAGATGAGAATGAGCAAACTTAGAGCTACGAGAAGAGATTGAATGCTCGAGTTTTTCCGGCGTGGGTGGACCCTTCAGGATAATAAACAGATTGTTAAAAAGGAACGTTCTTGACACAAAAGGCAAGTCTGAGGTTAAAGACAAAACACACTTAAGGTATTTAAAACAAGCATACGGGATTTTGGAAATAAGAAGATTTGGTGTTGTTTGAATGAGAAGAAGAAGATTCAGGCGTGACAATAACCCGAGTGGCTCGGACACGAGCCTGAGCTCGAACCAAAGCATGCATCCTGCGTAGATGAACTGACATTCTCTTTCGTTCCACATGGCCTCTTACTATAGCTTGAAGCCTAACCAATCCCTTAAGTGCCCTTAACGCTCTCCTTGCCTACATTTAAATTTAATCAAATCAATTATAACTTGCTTAAACTGGAAGATAAACACCTATAAATCCAGAGCAGATTCTGAATAAAATTACATAAATTCTAAACAATAAATAGTCCTCAGCTCAAACTTTCATTATGGAGAGGACCACAAAACCATATTGAATTTTTTTCAAAAACATTACTTTTGATAGAAGTTGGCGCCAAAAGAAATAAAAAACAATAACAAAAAAACAAGTTGACCTTTAACAAAATTAAACTTTTGAAATACCAACGAGGAATTCAACAAAATTAAATACAAGGATATAAATAAAAAGTATGATAAAGACATATACATGTACGGTCACTCTCTACAAGAAGAAAGACGAATCAACTATTAAATGAACAATGCGACTTTTATGTCGATGAGTACACATTAAGGTGTGAATTGTCTTACAGAACTACTATCTTAAAAGTTAAAACCCTCTGACAAAAAAAAAAAACATAATAGTATAAAATTTGCTATAAACAATAAAGTAAAATGTTTAATAGGCATGCATCGAACCGTTAATAGACATTTATATTAACTACATAGAGGCTATAAACTGTAGAGAATGAACCTGATTTCTAGACTATGATTATAGCAACCAGCATTCACCATGTTATTAATAAACAGTGATCCATTGAAAATATTCACTATACAATAGAACAAAACTAGAGCTGCTTCGTATTGGTTGATGTTAACTGTCTTCAACAGCTACTTTTCATACATCTTCATTTACTAACATATAATAGTATTCTGAAAAAAGATTAATATGTTTATAATGGTTATAAAATAACTGAACAACCTTCGTGTAAAAATTAAGAAAAGAAATATTTTGGGTATCTGCGAAGCAAATTTACTTTAGAGAAAGAATAATCAAGTGCTTTAATTAAAATAGTTATAGGAAAGAAGGTTAACTGGTCTAGGGAAGAGGAAGCAACAGAAAGTTTACGATATCGAAAATTGTTATATCGACGATAATCCCCGTGAATTTTTTAGAAATCTATACCGTTTTATATTTTTTATTCTTAATTAAAAACCACAATCTGCAAATTTGTGTGTAACTATTAAATTCATGTCGCCGCCCCTAAGAACTAAATTTTTTAACTTTCTCCCAAATGAGAATTATGTAGCTTTGAAAAAATATTTTAAAAATAGTTAAAAAAAAGATAAAATTATCAAAACAATTAACGTTTTTATATTATCTGTTATTAACGAAAAACAGTATTTTGAAAGAAAGAAAAAACAAAACTTACCAAATATCCGCGAAATGTAGATTGAATCTTAATCGCCGCAAGATCTTCACGACAGTTGCGACGGGTACCATCGGACCTTCTAACATGCGCTGCCACGTCGTCGAACCCCTTGCTAAAATGAGCCGTGACGGGACTACGCGTAGACCTACCGCTCGTGCTGGTCAGCCTGACGACCGCAGCTGCGGCGTTAGCGGCGGCGACGGCTGCCTCAGCAACAGCAGCCGTCGCAGCAGCCACGGCAATGGCGTGCTTGTCCGGATCCTCATCTCCTTCGTGGTCCTCCCAGGTCGGCTTATGTTTCCGCCGTCGAGCATAAGACGACGGAGAGGATTGGGTGTGCGACGGTGGAAGTGGCGTCGAGGTCGGAGGAAGTTCAGACGGCGGTGCGAGTCCTTTATCGCGTTTGGATTTGACAAAGCTCCATCGGCGTTTTGGATAAGTGGAAGTGGACCGAGAAGGCGTCTCAAAAGATGGTTCCGGATAACCCGAGTCGGGTTTCTTAAGTCCAAATAGATTCTTAAACCACCGTGAAGCTTTCCCCATTATGGAAAAACCTAGTCAAATAATGAAACGACGACGTTTATTCTCGCCGGAGTATTGCTGATTTGCCGAGAGAGAGAGAGAGAGAGAGAGAGAGAGAGAGAGAGAGAGAGAGAGGAGATCAATAGAGAGAGTCAGAGAGATAATAGTGTGAAAGCTTTGTAAAGAGTTAAGTAGCCATAGCAGTAGCAATCAGGTTTTAGTTAGTAACACGCGTTTCACTCGTGCGTATACCACACTCTCTATCTTTCTCTCAATTCCCGGGAAATTTCGTTAATCTCCACATATTATTTTATTCATTTTTGAAGCGCGTCTTCGTTCGTGTATTAACACTCCCTTTCACTCGTGTTTGTCTACGTTCCATAAACATCTATCTTAATTAAAATAGCATTACATTGTTGTCATAAAATAAAAAAAATAAAAAATCCAAACACATTGCAAAACTAATTCATTCAGAGCAATCATATGAATACCCATTAAATTTTTGATTTGGTTGATGTGGTATTCATTAGTTTTAGTTCCAAATAAATATTTGAAATGCAAACTAAATTACAACCGGAATAACCAAAACTATTCGTACAATAATTAGTACAAATAATTAAACAGTAAAACTAAAAGTAACCGAATATAAGTATAATTTATTAATTCTACAAATTAGTTTAAGTTCCTGTTTTAATTATTTTATTTGCGATTAAAACCCAAACCGAACTAAAAGCTGAAGTTATCAAAATATTAAAACCCAATAATTCTTTCTCAATAATCACAACTGAACAGAATATTTATTTCCATGTTTAGTTTTTCAATTTCAGATCATTGTTTGATCCCTAAAATCTACTTTAACGATTTTGAACAGAAATTGCTCAAAAAACATGTCGAGTGCGAGTGGAAGGTTTTTTTTTTCTCCCTTTTAGTGAGGTCGCTTCGGGTATTGTTATTACCATTCTTCTCAGATCACTCCAGTACGATAGATCAAAGAGGGCTGCCAGAAAAAAGGGTCTGTGACTCGCATTTCATCGTATTAATTATCATTTACTAATAACGAGTTTGTCATTTCCTTTTTCCTTTCTACAATCTCGCCATTTAGATTCAGAATCTTCTTTTTTTTTTCTTTTTTGGAGTTTTTTTCTAATTGGCCTTTTTTCTTATGGAACTGTATCAAAGTGGGTATCTTCAATCATGTACTTCAAGAGCCTTGTACTTAACTGTGTAAGTTCATTAAGCACGGCTCAGACTGAATCCAAGGTAAGATTTATTATATATAGAAAAGATTTGTTATATAATTAAGCTATCATGTGAATCTTTTAGAAATGAAATGACGACTAGAAAAGAACAGAGAGATGACAAAAAGCGCCAATACTTTTGTTAGACATGGGAAGATGGACCACACTACGGGCCCATTACGGATGACGTCACTTTTCTAATCCAACGGCTGCTAATGAATCCTTTTTTCCCATTTCATCATCACGTTTTAATGTGGTCCCCACTCCGTTTTCTCCCGACTCCTCAACGGAATCGCGCCGTCCGCTACGGCGTCGTTTAGCTAACATGGCAATCGAATTCCGAACACTACTCTTTATTTGTTTTTGTTGTTGTTATTTTCCATCTCTTGTCTCTTCCTACATAAATGTTTATTTGGACAGTATAGCGAACATTGTACAATATAGTATTATGTTTTGTGAATTGTTACTTTCGCTGCGATGCGATGGCCAATTGTTAGAACAACCTACTACATTGTACATACAACGCTCTTTTCTCTATATATACAAATTCACAAACTACATGACATTTATATAATGTAAGATATGTACACTATCCTAATATTGATATTTTCGCTGCTATTTCACCTATCGAAATCAATAAATGTCGCAGTACTATTACAATTATCTTTCCAAAAACCTAAACATTAGACAGATGGGACTAAACTAGTCCCCCACTCGTACATAATACATCTAAACTTTATGTCACAAATCTTGGCTACTGTTATCTATAACCTTATAAACTGAGATACTAATAATTGACGTAAATAATACATTGACCAAAGTATAGTGGAATAATATAAAATGTTTATGATATTATATTAGAAATTATTTTTAATGAAATTTCAAATTTATTGATCAACAATAGTAATATTTACAAAAGAAAGGGAGACAAAGTTTATAAAAGATTCTGACTAAAAAATAAAAAATGAAGCCACACTAATTGCAAACCACCTCTACATAAGCTTATAAAATTTGTGAGGAGGAAAATAAAACAAAAAACGAGATCATGTTATAAAAACTTATTAATAAGTCGAACAAAAACTGAAGAAAAAAATCCAATTTTGCAATAAATACGAGTATTCTTCTCTCTCCAAAAATGATAAAGAATCGTTTGGAAAGCAATACACACTAGAATCCTATCCTAACGTGAATCAAACAGATCAGAAATAAGAGAATGCTAATTGGAAGAAATAGATAGACCAATTATATATTAGAGAGTTTTGCTATATTTATCACTAATAAGCATCTTTGAAAATGGAATTTTGAGAATAAATATCTTGCCACTAGTAATTGTATATACTTATTTTTCCTGATAAAGGCTATCAAACAAACAAACATAGGTTTGACAACAAAGACAAATAGGCTATCAAACATTCATTTCAAAATACAAATTTAACCAATAACAGATTTTTTTATTTTGGTGCTAAAAAAACTCAAATCTAGTTTACTTTTCAGCTAAGCATTTAAAAAATTAGAGATTATATTCTTGAACATATGTAAAATTTGATATCAAAAAAAAAAAGAAAGTAAAATTAAATTCCTAACTCAGCAGATGACCGGATAGATAAACTTGTAATGCGTAAATTTACAAAAAGTTGGTTTTATTACTGCTCAATATTATGAATATTTCTTTTTAATTGATAGGCTATATATTTGTTTGAATGATATGAGTTACTAGTTAGAAATTCTGATATTTTCAAATTTAAATACTTAACATTATGTTTTATAGTATATAAATGTCCTTTAAACTTTTATACCTACGGAATTAGCCCGGTATTGTCTAGGTGATTGTTTGTGACATAAAACTTGGTTACAAACAAATACTGGTAACAAAAAAATATATCTTAATTAGTCATAACGAATGGAATGGTTCACATGTACGACTATAGAGAATCTAACTTGTAGTTCTAAGAGGGAAGAAAAATTGGATGGACCGACACTTCATCCACTGGAATCTTCGGTATGTCCATGCAGTGAGAAAAAGACATGACACAGACTCAGAGAGCCAAAGAGACATAAAGACTTCAAAAGCCGTTACGATATTAACACGTGGAATACCAGATTGAGCCAACATGAGTCTCTCTCAATAGTCGTATATGGTAGGAGACTCCGAGTGGACGGTGGTTCTTTAGCTTTTTGTATATGTTTTGACTTTGGTCAACGCTTCTCGTGTATGAACTCTCTCGTACATGTTTTTTTTTTTTTTAATTAAACTCAATTTCTGATAAACAGTATCCAAGTGTGCACGAAAGAGGTACATCATTCACAAATACTATTTTCCTAGCTGAAATTTTATAAACGGAATTATTGATTTCCCATAATAACCATTTGTTGTTCTATATAATTAATGCAAGTTGATCAATGATATACTTAGAGCACATATATTTGGATAGAAAATGAATCAACGTCGACGATTTTGATTTTTAAACAAGATTAGGTGCACCTAATAACAAAATTCCAAATTTATTTAGTCCGTTTCCCTTTTGAAATGAGATTACAGACAATAATCGGGAAGTCATTTGGAAAATTAACATTGTCGTTAGCTATTGCATTCAAATTTTCACATCATGCCAAAAAATAATTCGATAGACCAAATATACAAACGCCTAAATTGTTTGTTTAGGTTTAGTCAGTTATATTATAGATTAGTTATATAATATATAAATCGTCATGAACTAAAACCAGCTGGACTAGTTTGATATGAATTTTGTTTTAATCTAAATTTTGCATTTTGATTACCAAGTGTTATTTTTGATTAAATTTTTCTCTTCGTTTTAATCTTATTTCTCCTAGTTTGGTTTCAGAGTATTAATTTTAGTTTCTGCCACAGAAAAATAATAAAAATTAATCAAACTAAAACTAGATTCAGATCGAATTTGTTTAGTCTAGTTGACAATCATTGTATGACTTAAGCAAACCTGACCAAATATTTCTATTGACCGACAGCAAACAGTTTAAGCAATATTCACGGAAAAAACTTAAATACAATCAACAAGTTTTTGTATGATGACCAAAATTACAAATGCATATAAGATATAACCATGTGTATAAATATATATACACCCACATTAAGAACTATATTAAAAAGGGATACATATCTTTGTAAATTAATATTTCTAATAAAATAGATGTGATAGTTCATAAAATTGGAATACTTCAATATACAAACAAGGCAAAGAAGAGTGCAAAAAAATAAAGCGTCTAGAGGTCACAAGCATGTGTCGTAAACTAAATATTACTATGCAGCTCGATGTGATTTGTTACGACCTAACCAGACAAGCAGACAAATAATCTCATCCCAATAAATAATTTATTTCTTTCGATACTTTTCTTCTTCTCTGCACGCACATGCATGCATATACACGTTATGTGATAAAAACCCATATATGTACATCCATCTTTTGCTTTATTATGACTATTTCGAGATGCTAAATTCAGAAATGAAAAAATAAAAAATAAAAAAATGATTTTATTAGGGTTTCTGACTCTTGGTTATTTAGGTGCTGAGAAGCTACAGACGAAGCAGTGATGGATAGCTGTAAGAAGAGAATGAAAAAGCAAAGCTACGAATTGTCAATCCTCGGTCCTTCACCTTCCCTTTTTTTGCTCTATTCTCTGCCCCATAATCCAACTACGTTACAAATATATCACTATTACATACCAATCTCCACTTTTCTCGGATTTATCCTTTCCACCCTTTTGTTTTTAAAATTGCATATGGGCCCTTCTACACACCAAAATTCTTAAACCCAAAGGAAACCAAACGCAGAGAATTGAACCAAACTTAACCGGAATATTCGGTTCCATTTCGGTATACATTTTCCAAAACACCAACCGGACATTAGTTAAAAGTTTCTTTGATTCAGAGGTAGTCAAATTTTTCTCCCATGAACTTATTTCTCAAGGAAAAAACACGAACTATTTTACTAATTGTTTTGTGCCCTCAACTTATTTATTATGCGGGAAAAATCATGAACAATAAAGAATTAGCCACGAAAAATTATTTGAAATTATATTGCAAAACCGTTTCATTAGCATTTAAATGGTGCGTTTAGGATGGTAAAGTGACGTCGTTGCATTGATCTGTTTGTTTAATGAAAACGAAAAAACAACCTCGTTTCCTTAACTCTGAGAAAACAACAAGACTTAAGTCTCAAATCAAATTGGGGAAAAACAGAATTAGGGTTCTTCTTCATACTTTGTTCCTCTCTTTCTCTCAACTCAGTTAGGATTTCGATTTTGACATAAGAATAAGTCAATCCTTGAGTTTGAGCCGCTCAATCCACTGTCAATCTGCCTTATGTATACCGAGAATCTGCTGGTGTGGTGAGAGGACCGTGACCTTCACATCAAAGACGACGTAGAATCCTTATCGAAGATTCTTTCGTTGATCGATGGCATTGAAAGTAAATTGAGCTTACTTTTGTTAGATTGAGAATAACTTCTGTTAGATTGAGAATAAATTTTGTTACAATCAGCTTATAGATTTACATTGCACATAAGAGGGAGAAGGAGGACCACTTGTTTAAGTGGGTTGATGAAGCAATTTTGAAGAACTGGATGGTAATGAAGAGAAGTGAAGAAAATTGAAGATGAAGTCATGGATACCAAGAAGCAGATGGTTAAAAACCTAGAATATCAGAAAAAAGTTATCGAGAAGATGCATAGTAAAATCACAATTGCAAAGGAGTATATTATTGATTTGAGACAAAATCATTAGATCTTGAAGACAAGAAGCGTTATGGTTGTTGCATTTAGCTCAATCATTTGGAAAATTGGGAAAATATAGCGACTGGTGTAGTGATTGATTGTTGTTAGGGAGACAATGACTTGATATTTTGTAGTTTGTTTTGTTAACTAATAAAGTGAATTGGTGTCAATTCCTAGTTTGTTTTGTTAACAAATAAAGTGGATTGGTGTCAAATTGTAGTTTATTGTGTTAACAAACGAAGTGGTTTGGTGTCAAATTGTTTACAAACCATAATGTAATGTTGATTGTTAAAAACAAGCCGATTAAAAACCATAACATAATGCCGAAATTATTTACATAACATAATGTAGGTTGTCAAGTAGCCATGACACTAACAAAAAAAGAACCACATTGCATTGATAAAAAAGAACCACATGGCATTGACATTGACAAAATAAGTCGATTAAAGTTCAACCCAAAAGTAAGCCGAGTACTAGCCATGACATTGACTGCCGCCTTGAGTATCTCATTGACTGTCTGGTGTAGGTTGTGTTTGAGTCAAAGTCTCAGCTCCACCCTGGTTCAAATCATAAACAGAGAACAAGGAATTATCATCTAGGTTACAACAACAACAATGGGACAAATTATACTCAGAACATTACAATACCTCATTTGAGATGGCTTCTTAATCTTTCTTGTAACTAGGTGCATTATGACCAGCTCCCTTGCAGTTCTTGCAACGCATAACCTTTCCTTTTCTTGTCAATTTTTGAAGAGCAGGATCTATAAAATCTTCTTCTTTTTCGGAGACTCCAACTTACCTTTAATCCGCTTGATAGTCTTTGAGCTTTTCTTTCTACCTGGCTGGTTTGGTACTGGAGGTGCACTTATCAATAGATAGTCATTGGTCATCAAATACTTTGGTCCTCTAACAAGGTTCGATGTTCTCTCATACTCTTGCCTCCAAACTTTAGTTGTAAAAAATGGAGAGACAAAGTCATCTAAATTCGTCCCATTGTCAATGATTTATGCATATGCATGTTCACAGGGAATTCCTGTAATCTGCCACTTCATGCAAGAGCAGTCACACATGTGCTTTAATCCACTGATTGTCTGGAAGTTGTTTCTTCAAATTCTCCACAATGTGTTTCACATAAATTCTGTGTTCTGCTTTGGAAAGTTCAGACTTAACAACACTAATAATACCCTACAATCACATATTATTTAAGTGGGTATAATGCATTTACAACAATTACCTCAACACAAAACAACAGAATTATACTAACCTTTGAACGGTCAGATATGATAACATATTTGTCACCATTTTTGAGGTTTAAGTCTTACTTGAGTAAGTTCATGAACCAATGCCAATTCGCAACATTCTCAGATGGAACATCTGCCCACACAATTGGGTATATTTGATTGTTAGCATCATGTCCAATGGTTGTAAGGAGGAAGCCTTTCATTGTGTGCTTCAAAAATGTGCCATCAATGCCAATTATTGGCCGACAGTAGTAGAAGCCAGTCTTCATAGCTCCAAGGCACATATACAGCCGGTTGAAAACATCCACTCCAGCTACGTTAGAGATGGTATCAACAACCACTGTTGATCCATTATTCAGTCTCCTCAGCTCAGCTGCATATCCTCTAAGATGTGCAAACTGTTTGTGATATTCATCATCTAACCATTTCAATGCAAGAAGTCTACCTCTCTGACATTGCCCTATAGTGCTTGATATCTTCTATTACTCCATTATTTTAGTTTGGATCAAGTGGCATCAGATTCTCGTTCACTCTTAGTTTATCCAAAAACAACCAAGCCATGACATGACTCTTTATCAACTTGCACTTTGCAGTATCATAACAAATATGGGAGTCATACTTGGTCTTCACAACTCACATACTAGTACTCTTCTCAATTGAGCAATACACCATCCACTTACATGATTTTAATCCACCACACCTAAACCAAATTTTGTCTTTCTCCCACCTATTTTGTTTTATGTTTTGTCTGTACTTCAGTGCATAGTTCAGGACAATTTCCTTAAATGCAAACACAGTAATGAAACTTCTACCAACAACCAAGTTATCATCACTGGGAAACCTAATCTTTCTATCCCTAGTCAATATCGAATCTTCATCTTTATTCAGAACTATCTAGGATAATGTTTCTCTGAATTCTAGACTCATCAAACCAGCTAAAGATATCTTCTATTTCAAATTCAAATATGTGCAAGACGTCTTCTTCATATTCTTCACTTTCGTTGCTACTGCGTTGTCCCGTTCCTTCTTCCTCTCCATTTTCATCTTCATCGTCATCTCCAGCGTAGTTATCACCGTCGGACCCATCTGGATTGTTGACCTCTATCTCCTCTTCATACTCTAATGATTCACTCTCTTCACCAGAACCACGAGAGTCGTCCGGCACCGTGATATTGGGATAATTGTGGTCGGTTTTTCCTACGTCCTCGCCTGGAAGTGTATGCGATCCCTCATTCCACATATTTAATTTTGATTCTGAGTTGAGAGAAAGAGAGGAATAAACAAGAACCCTAATTTTGTTTTTCCCCAATTCGATTTGAGACTTAAGTCTTATTGTTTTCTCAGTGTTAAGAAAATGATGTTGTTTTTTTGTTTTCATTAAACAAACCGATCAACGCAAACAACGTCGTTTTACTATCCTAAACGCACCATTTAAACACAATTGAAACGGTTTTGTGATTTAATTTCAAATAATTTTTCGTGGACAATTTCTTATAGTTCATAATTTTCCCCGCATAATAAATAAGTTGAGACAGAAAACAATTAGTAAAATAGTTCATGTTTTTTCGTGAGAAAAAAGGTTAGGGGGGGAGGAATTTGATGACCCTTAGATTCTGCTATTCTGCTTTCCTTCTTACATTTTCTTTTCATATAGTGTATGTATATATATAATAGCTTAATTAGTTTGGCAGAATTCATTGTGAAACATTTGTATACTCCTTCTCTTCCAAAATAATTAATATTTTAGAAAAAGACTTTTGTATCAAATTATATGATGTTTTCAATTTTTAATACAAAACTAATTGTATTTTTACTTTTTTGACTTTTTATATTCTATAAATTAATTTATAATTTGTTAAGTGATCATTAAATAGATTAAATATAATATTTTACAATGAAAAAAAAACTAAAAAATAAATAATTTCTTAATTTATGTGAAAAAGTCTTAAACATCACTTATTTTGGGATAGAAAGAGTAGTAAGTAATCAGGACGACGCTTTCTTCTTCTTTCCTTCACCTCTATGCTTTGTAAACTATCCTTTGACCATATGTACCATCATCATCTTATCAATCTTCGACTTCTTGAGCACTCGACCCCGGTTTGCGAAGCAAGCTCATCATTTGACTAATAATATCTCAAACAAAGGACACGTTTTGCTGGACCACTGTTCCAAGAGTTTAGGACAATGATTGGAAAACGCCTCTTCCAAGTTCTTAAGGGATATATGTATAATAAAACAACATATACATATACAGCCAGAGTCTTACGTTTGCCAACAACCTTGTATTATGGATGCGATTAGGGGGTTTTATCCTTCTGGTAAGTCTAATCGTCAGTCCATGAACCCCACAAATCCAATAACCTAAGTCCGTAAAAATACGACAATTTTATGATTAAGGTTGAGCTATACTCTCATAAGGACATAATTTAACTTCAGAAGAAACCTTAAAGAATATGTTATAGGATTTCATACAATGCGAGATAATATTATTCTTAATATTAAAATTTAGGGTCCTTAAAATTTATAGATTGTGTTTCTTACCATTTACGACGACCCATATTGTAAAAGGTGTTTACCAGTCCATTTCGCTTATTGGGCCATCATATAAACCAAGTGAAGAATAGTTGGACTGCTGAGAAAAGAAGGATTTAGGGACAAGAGATGAAAGAGATGGATTTGTAGAGTCTTTTAACTGTCAAATTGACAGAGTTTTCTGTTTTTTTTTTTTATTCTTCTCCTGATTGGACCTGTGTGCTTAACTGACATATTCTTATGATTATGTTGATGCTTAAATACTAAATCATTTAGTACTGCAAGTGGCCTTTACTCTAGTGGTTGGTGGTAAGTTTACTAAAGACAGACGCACATGCACCAGGGATCGAGTCCGATCACCTACAAGATTTATGTAGGAATTTGGCTAATGGACCGGCTTTTGTGGTCCATATTGATATTGTCGTTGACAAAAAAAATCATTTAGTACTAAACACTAAATAATATATTATTTCCGTTGTTTTGCTTGAATGCACGTAAATTAAGAAATTTTTTGTTTTTTGCATTTTTTAATGAAAATTCATTATTTTATCTCAACATTTAGTTAAAAAATAAAGAAAAATAGATTAAAACAAAATAAAAAATATAAAAAATTGAATGTGTTTTTATTTTTTGTCTTGGTTTTTGAAAAATAACTTATATTTTGAAACAAAGAAAAACCTCTAAAACAACTGATATAATGAAACGGAGGGAGTATTGTTTAAATACTAAATTATTTTCGGTCTTAAATTGATGATTAAAGTTGTATTTAATCATTTAGTTCTAAATACTAAATCATAGATTGTTTAAATACTAAATCATTGAATCTAATCATTTAGTATTTAAGCATCAATTTAAAAATTCTAATTTATATCATACATTGTATATTTTATTAATTTTTATATCACAATTAAAAGTATCTCTTGTTCAACATCAAAAATTTGAGTAAGAATTTTTTTTAAGATTAGATTCAATGAATTTGGTAATATAATTTTCTTTGGAATACAAACATATTAAAATCTTACTTAAAACTCGTTATTTCGAAATAGATTTAAAATATCCACTTCATATGATTTAAGATTAAATAAATCATGCATATATTGATCTTAGAATAGAGATTTTTAAACCTATTAAACATCAAGCCTCCTATTAGGGCCGCTTCCTAGTTTCAGTCTTTATTGGTTTCTTGTTGCTGGGACTGAAGTTTATTTGGCCCATGAAAAAACTGATCCAATGTTAGAAGTCTGTTTGGTTAAGAACAAGTTTTGTGGCTCTGTTTTTTTGCTTTCTGGTTTTGTGCACCTGTACAATATAAAAAAGAGAGGAATCAGAGTTAAGAGAGCAAGAGAGAGAGAGGACAAAACCACGTTCATTGATGCTTTTGCTTTACGTTGAGAGATAGTGAGCATTGTAAGCGAGGTGAGTGTGTAACTGTTTCATTCTAGTATAAGCCACCGTGAGCTGGCTGTTGGCTCTCCGAATGTACAATGATCAACTTGATCGTGGGAACTCGTAAACCACCGTGTGCTTTCTTTTTTTGTTTTGCTGTCTCTTGAACACCTGCAAATGTGTCACAAACAAACAACCGTGTTGGAATTAATCAAAGTCTTCATCATTTTTATACGAAGTCTTTCGTATAATATCTTTCGTACTTTATGATTCGTATAAACTATAGTTTTTATTTGAATAAATGAATAGGTATATGTAAAACCGAATGTGTGTGTGTGTAAAAGGATGTGTCTTTAGGTTTAGAAGACATAACCCTTCATGTATGTGTGTGATTGTAACTACAAATACTCAGATTTGATAATTAATAAAAATATTGGTTTTTGGTTTATAAAAATCGTGAAACACAAAAGGATCAGAGAAAAACATCGTTATATAACAATAACAATCAAAACAGGAAAACAGAGCAATCATCATTTTGTGAATAACAATTGAAAACCAGAGCAACAAGAAAGAAGAAGATCATCGACTTCTTTGAGAGAAAAAGGAATTTCGATTGAGTGAGAAGAGAAATAAACTAACGTTTGTTATTGTCCGATCCAAATCACATAAGAGAATTCAAAAGTTCAACATGGTATCAGAGCAAGGTGAGACAACGATGCAGCAATTGAT
>OVBA01005072.1:0-21167 GCA_900406435.1 Lepidium aucheri
ACATTCTATTTCAAAAGTTTTATCAAAGTTTGGGAGTACCAAAACTGGTGCATGAGTTAAGCGATCTTTGAGTTGTTAAAATGCGGTTTCTTGATCTGATCCCTATTTGAATGCCACATCCTTCTTGATCACAGCAGTTAGAGGTGCAGCTATGGTGCTAAAATCCTTGACAAATCGCCTATAGAAGCTAGCTAATCCGTGGAAGCTTCTAACTTGTCCAATTGTTGTAGGTGTTGGCCATTCTTGTATGGCTTTGATCTTCTCTTGATCAACATGTAGACCCTGAGAACTTACAACAAAACCTAGGAAAACTAGCTCATTAGTGCAGAACGTGCACTTCTCAAGGTTTCCATAAAGACCTTCTTTCCGAAGTGTCTCAAGTATTAACTCAAGGTGCTTCACATGATCATCAAAAGACTTGCTGTATATTAGAATATCATCAAAGTAAACAACAACAAACTTACTGATGTAGGCTCTTAGCACCTCATTCATTAACCGCATGAATGTGCTTGGTGCATTGGTTAAACCGAATGGCATGACTAGCCACTCATAGAGCCCTTGCTTGGTCTTGAAGGCGGTCTTCCATTCATCTCCTTCTTTCATACGGACTTGATGGTAGCCACTCCTTAAATCCACTTTGCTGAATATTGTTGCGCCATGTAACTCATCCAACATGTCATCTAAACGTGGAATAGGGTGTCTATATTTGATGGTGATGTTGTTGATGGCTCTACAATCTACATATATCCTCCATGTTCGATCTTTCTTGGGCACTAATAAAACCGGTACAGCACATGGACTCAAGCTTTCTCTTATGTATCCTTTAGCCATTAAGTCTTGAATCTGTTTTTCCAACTCCTTTGTCTCCATTGGATTCATCCGGTAAGCTGGTATATTAGGCAATGCAGCTCCAGGATCAAGATCAATTTGATGCTCTATGCCTCTAATAGGTGGTAATCCAGCTGGTATTTCCTCAGGAAAAACGTCCTTAAACCTGTCTAACAAAGAAGAGATTTCGGGTGCAAGTACTATCTCTTTTGAACTTGTGAGCATCACATCTTTGAATACCATTAGTAGCACGGTTTGTTTATGATCTTTAGCTTTAAAAACGGTACTAGGAGTGATGTAAAGGTTAGTCTTACTTGCCTTATACTCAGCAGCATACTTAGATTGCATCTCATGTACCTCTTGAGGTGACAATGGAGCAAGCTGAANTAGCTGAAATTTACGCTTGTTATAAGTGAATGAATGAGTGGTGGTGCGGCCATTGTGGATAACTTCTCTGTCAAACTGCCATGGACGGCCCAAAAGTAGGTAACCTACTTTCATTGGCACCACATCACATAAAACTTCATCATGATACTTCCCAATTTTGAAGGGAATTGTGACTTGCTCGGCTATTTTGATTTCAGTATTTGAATCTAGCCATCTTATTCGGTATGGTCTTGGGTGTTTGCTTGTCTTGAGACCAAGCTTATAAACCATTGTCTTGCTAGAAGCATTAGTACAAGAACCACCATTAATTATCATACTACATACCTTGTGTTGCACGGTACAACAAGTGAAAAAACAAGTTTTCTCTTTGCATTGTTTCTGGTTCATTTAGAGCACTCAAGGCTCTACATACCACCAACATGTCCCCCATTTCTGGAAGGGATACTTCTTCTTCCAAATCTGTTGCCTTCGTGTGTTCCATCTCATCTTGAGACTCGTAGTCTCCTTGAGGCGTGATGATCATCATTCGTTGGTTTGAGCACTCTTTTGCATAATGTCCCCTACCTTGATATTTGAAACAAGTTATATCTCTTGATCTAGAGGGATTATAAGACTTACTTGTTTCTGTTTTTGACATTTTGGTATTGTCAAAGCCGGTTTTCTTGGCCTTTGAATTGGTTTCTATTGCCTTCCCTTTGTCATTGGCCTTAGCTGGTGCATTACTCCACGAGTTGTTGGTTCTAGAACGAGTGGCAGTTGCTGTTTTGCGCTTAATGCCTTGTTCAGCTTGTACAGACACATGTAAGAGCTCATTAAATGGTTGTCTCTCCACCTTTCTGTCTATTCTTTCTTGTAGTCCATCTTTGAAATGGCCCGTAAGAACCTCTTCATCTTCATCTAGAGCCATTCAGTTTCTTAGCTCTTCAAACTCCTCAAAATACTCTTCCACACTCCTATGCTTTTGTGACAATTGTCTGAACTGCCTTTGCATCTCTCTATGGTAATGTGGTGGCACAAACCTCTTGCGGAAATTGCACTTCATTGCGGCCCAAGTGGTAATACGTGGCAGATCATTTCTCCTCCTATCTTGCACAACTCTATCCCACCATGATAAAGCATGATCCGAGTTGAGCTGAAGCTAGAGCAATCTTCTTAGAGTTGTTGTACTTGTGGTAATCGAATATATACTCCATTCTCCTCTCCCATTTAAGGTAGGCTAGAGGGTTGATTCGACTTGCAAAAGTAGGAGCTGTTAGCTTCAAATCTTTGCTAGTTTGTGGGCTTACCTCAACATGATTATTTTGGTTGTGTCTTCTTCTGCCAAAACGTGGCTCTTCTTCCTCTTCTTCTTCACTAGCAGCTTCTTCATCACTTCTCTCATGCTGACTGTTCCTCTCATTCCTAGGAACTTCCAGCCTCCCCACACGAGCATATATGCGCCCAATCAGAGCAGCTAGATCATTTGTCATGGCTTCTATGGCTTGTAGTAAAGCGGTGTTGGGGTCGGGAGTGTCTCAAGCCATTGCTTATGACCTGTGTTAACACTTAAATAAACGATCAAGTGCTTTTGGAGTTTGAAACCAACGAAAAATCTAACCAAAAATTAATTCTTGGCTCGATTTAAGTCTCTAAACCAATATAATCAGAAAAGGAATTCAAGTATAACTAAAATAGGACAGAAAATATGGTTCAATTTATTTAAACTAATCAAATCAATCCAACCAAATTAATCAGAAAGTAAATCTCTAATTAATCAGATCAAATCACAAGTTAAGGCAATGAAAATATGCATTAATTTAAACACAATCAAAACAAGCTAAGTATGGAAAGTCTTAACCTTGGTTTAAATGTGCAGATTCACGAGGTACACTTTAAGAAACCTCATGAGAGTTCCCAAATGTGTTGATCCGCACTTTCCTTCTCCTTTTCTTCTTTTCTTTTTGTTTTTCTGAAACAAGGAAACAACTAAACAATATCAAATTCTTTTTGGTTTTTTTTTTGGTTTTATAAAACTGAAACAAAAAAAAAATGAAACAAAGATTTTTATGGGTTTTCTTGATTTATATAGAAGCAAAACAATAGAAAGATAAATAACAAAAGATATGGAGCGAAATCACCTAGTTTGGAACTTCGGCTCTGATACCAGATTAATGTAAGAACCAGTGATGGATCTCACAAAGTGATAAGTGGCTTCAACAGATTGGGCTCAAGTCACTATTCTCTTAGAATCCAATGAAAACGAGGGTGGAAGATGGGAATTGACTAGCTGGACTCAAGTCTCTCTCTAGGCAATTCAGAGGATGAAATGGACGTGAAGGTGGATTGATGGACGCCACACAAGTGATGGAAGAACTTGTGATAAGTCAGAACTCAGAGTCGCCTTGATATCACTCACAAGGAAATACCAAAGTCGAAGTGTTTGAATCTCTCTTGGTTTCAAGAAGAAGAAATACGATTTTTATTGATTCAAAAGGTGTGTTACAAGGCTGCATATGAGGAACCTTATATAGTGGTTCAAGGAAGCTAGAAGAGTATCTCTTACAATGAATGAGGTCTGACCAATTGACTCGGACACCAGACCGCTCGTGCCCGAAAAAAAGATTGAACATGTGGGAGGGTGACCATTTCGCGCGGTTCGGGGGGCAATACTCAAAATTAAATGAAAAATATTACAAACTTTATTGTTTCAATCACCTAGTGCTAAAAAAGGAAAGAAATTGAAAAACGAAATCTGCAAAAGAAACAAACAGAATAATAATTAAAATAATTGAAATACTTACCTTAGCTCGGTTTTTATAAGTCTTAGGCGTCCTTAAGTTGCGCCTTTAAGTGGCTAATTGAGAGCATCACCATTTAGCCTTCAACTAGCTCCATTTGGACTCCAATGCTTCCATCTTTTGGTCTGGCCTTTTTATCTTCAACTCTTTGTGCTAGGAGGCTTTGTATGGACTTGTTAAACATTTCTCTAAGCCTCTTGGTTCCCGCTCTTGTCTTAGGCGGATCCTTCATGATTGTTGTGTCTTAATCTGCTAACATCTCTTCTGTAGACTTGTTGGAGTCAATGTCCTCATCATTTAGGATTGTTAACTTTCTAAGCTCAATTTCTTTTTGTTTCTTGTTACTTACTCACCTGTGATACTGTCTTTGGTATTCTGTTTTAGGTGAGTTCGACATTCAGTAAGTCAGCTAGACCCTATTGCTCGAGTTGAGTTCACGCTGACCCAAGGTCTGATTCAGAGGCTAATTATCCAGTTGATGGGGAATTGACAATCTGCTTCTGTCAAAGTCAGCGGTGTGGGAATACTAGCAATTGGTTTGTTCCTCTCTTTTAGGATTAGATAAAGTTAGCCTCTTCTTTTTGTATGTAGACATGTTCACAGGGGAGTCATAACCTTCTCCAACCTCTTGACAATATTGACCAGCTTCCACGCTAGTTGAGAGCGAAGAAAAACCAACTCCAAAGTGCACCAGAGGATCCAGCTGACATGGATCCCCCAGCAAACTAGAACACAAACCAATTTCCTGTGAACACAGACCAAATTCCTATGGATGGACCTCCACAGAGGAGGCCACGAATAATCGGAGTTAGAGATGAACCAAGCAGTCATACCCAGAGACATGGGATCGTGCCTCCGGCTATCCTTAACAACAGCTTTGAGATTAAGAGCAGTCTTATCTCCATGATCCAATACAGGCAGTTTCGTGGACTACCCTCTGAAGACCCTCTTGATCACTTGGACGAGTTCGAGCGCATTTGTGGACTACAAAGACTCAATGGAGTCAGTGAGCATGCATTTAAACTGAGGCTGTTTCCATTTTCTCTAGGAGACAAATCCCGTATTTGGGAGAAGCATTTACCGCAAGGATCTGTCACTTCTTGGAATGAATGCAAGACTGCTTTTCTTAGCAAGTTCTTCCTCTCAAAATGAAACGCTAAGGAGTTCTATCTCAAGCTTTACGCAGCAGACCCTAAAACCTTTGCTGAAGCTTGGGAGCGATACAAGACTTATCAATCACAATGCCCCCCTCATGGTTACCCCACAGAAACTCTGCTAAGCAACCTCTACAAAGATGTTCACCCTAACATTCGAAGGCTCTTAGACATAGCCAACAATGGTAATTTCCTCAACAAGGACGTGGATAAAGGTTGGGAGTTAGTGGAGAATATGGCACAGGTAGATGGGCAGTACAATGAGGATTACAATTGAACCTTGCGTGGTACAATAGATACATATACAGTTAGTAGGAAGGAACTCAAGGCCCTGAATGAGAAAATTGACAAGCTGCTCTTGGTACAACAAAAACATGATCACTTCATGACTGGGAATGAAAAAATTCTGGATGAGAAGGATGATCAGGTTGAAGAGATTAGTTATTTGCAGAATCAAGGTGGAGGTTATAAGTAGTACAACAACTACAAGCAACACCCAAACCTCTCCTATAAGAGTAACAACGTAGCAAATCCCAAGACCAGGTCTACCCACCCAAATCCCAGAATGTTCAATCCAAAGCTTTTGTCCCTAAGCAACAATATCACCAGAGTTTCCAGCCAACTCCGACCGTGCCTCTTGGGTATGAAGCGCAAGCTCCAACAATTGCGACACAACCACCTAATGTTTTGACTTTGCTGCAAGAAATACTTACAGGAGAAAAAGCATCTGCTATTGAAGTAACGCATAAGTTTGCAGAGGTACAGTCCAAGATTTATGCCTCTCACAACAATCTCAACTGAAAGTTTGAGACACTGAACGCAAGGCTCAAGTATGTAGAGAGTCAGCAAGCATCGTCTTCTACTGTAAAGACAATTGGACAACTTCCAGGGAAAGCAGACCCCAATTCAAAGGAGTATCACGCCAATGCTATTACTCTGAGAAGTGGATGCGAGTTGCTGACTCAAGCATAGAATTCTAAGGATAATGAGGACAATAAGATTCATGAGGGAGAGGATTCTCTCATCAAGGATCAGTCCAAAAATTCTACTACAAAAGTTCCACCCGAACCAGAGACTCAATCTGAAACTGATCCTAAGCCATTGCTTGCTGAAAAACTCACGCCTGAAGCTAAGCTCGACACACTAGACCAAGTTGAAACCAAATCCAAGGCTTCAAATGCTCAGCCACCTTCAGCTACTCAGGAGAAGAATAAGCCTTTTTTCCCACCACCTTACAAACCCCAATTGCCTTTCCCTCAAAGGTTCAAAAAGGATCGACTGAGAAGTATAAAGCCATTTTTGACAAGCAGATGAAGGATATTGAGGTGATGATTCCCATCTTAGATGTGTTTATGTTGATGCCTCCTTACCCAAAATTTCTAAAAGAAGCGGTTAAGGAGAGGACTCAAGAAGTCGAGGGAGTGGTAGTATTAACCCATGAAATTAGTGCTATAATCCAGAGGAAGGTAGTGCCAAAAAGGCTCGGTGATCCTGGAAGTTTCACAATCCCTTGCTTGCTTGGACTCCTATAATTCAGTAAGTGTCTCTACGATCTTGGTGCTTCAACCAGCCTCATGGCTCTTTCAGTTGCAAACAGGTTAGGTTTTGTTGACTACAAACCTTGCAAAATATCATTGGTTCTAGCAGATAGTTCCGTGAGAATCCCTCATGGCATTTTAGAAGATATTCCTGTGAAGGTTGGAGGAGTTGAGATACAAACAAACTTTGTTGTTCTGGAGATCGAGGAAAACCTAAAGATCTTCTACTGTTTGGAAAACCTTTCTTGGCCACAGCAAGTGCGTTAATTGATGTCAGGAATGGGGTGATGGAGCTGAATCTTGGTCCAAATCTTAAAATGAAGTTCAACATCAATGATATGATTAAGAAACCAATGATTGAGGGTCAGGTATTCTCAATTCAATAAATGGACGCTTTAGCTTATGAGCTGTTAGAAGAGTTGGCAGCAAAAGACCAACTACAAGTTGCTTTGACTAAGCCAGTCGCTGAGGAGTACTTGAGTGTGGAAGTTGAGTTTTATAGGAAGATACTGGATTCTCACAGGCTAATCAAAAGTTCAGTGGTGATTGAGGAATTGGATGAAACATGTTCGGAGGGTAAAGCAGTTAGCCTACATTCGAATGTATCTCCGTCGAACTTGATCCCGAGACCAGAGTTGCTAGCACTCAAATGCACTAGCCCTTTGGTCATTGATGACTAGTCAGAGTTCAAGACACCCAAGGTGGAAATGAAACCACTTCTTGTAGGGCTAAGGTACGCTTTTATGGGCCCTAACTCTTCTTATCCAGTAATTGTAAATGATGCTTTGAGTGATGATGAATTGAACATGCTATTGGCTCAACATAAATAACTTAGGAAAGCAATAAGATATCCTGTTAATGATATTAGAGGCATATCCCCTAGTTTTTGCACACATAGGATAAACTTGGAGGATGAATCTCACTCTAGCGTAGAGCCCCAGAGGAGATTGAACCCAAATCTTAAGGAAGTAGTGAAAAATGAAATACTTAAGTTGCTAGATGCAGATGTTATTTATCCGATCTCTGATAGCAAATGGGTTTCACCTGTGCATTGTGTTCCTAAGAAGGGAGGGATAACTGTGGTTAAAAATGATAAAGATGAGTTGATACCTACTAGAACTATAAAGGGGCATAGGATGTGCATTGATTATAGGAAACTCAACTCTTCCACTAGGAAATATCATTTTTCTTTACCCTTTATTGACCAGATGGTAGAAAGATTATCCAACAAAAGGTATCAGTGCTTCCTTGACGGATATAACAGATTCTTTTAGATCCCTATACATCTGGATGATCACGAAAACACTACCTTTACTTGCCCTTATAGCACATTTGCTTATAGACAAATGCCTTTTGGTTTGTGTAATGCTCCTGCTACCTTCCAACGCTGCATGACATCTATCTTTTCAGATTTAATAGAGGAGATGGTAGAGATATTCATGGACGATTTCTCCGTTTATGGCTCTCCCTATTCCTCGTGTTTGTCAAATTTTTGTAGGATATTGAGCAGGTGCGTAGAGAAAAACCTAGTGATGAACTCAGAAAAATGCCATTTCATGGTTCAAGAAGGGATAGTACTGGGACACAAGATTTCAGAAAGAGGTATTGAGGTTGATCAGGTGAAGATTTAAGTCATGGTTCAGCTGCAGCCTCCTAAGACAGTGAAGGACATTCGAAGTTTTCTGGTCATGCTGGGTTCCACTGGAGGTTTATCAAGGATTTCTCATAAATTGCAAGACCACTGACATGCCTACTGTGCAAAGAGGTCGAGTTCGATTTTGACTCTGAATGTCTTGGGGCGTTTCAAAAGATAAAAGAAGCTTTAGTGTCTGCTCCAATAGTCCAAGCTTTAGACTGGACTCTTCCATTTGAGATCATGTGTGATGCCAGTGACTTCGCTGTAGGAGCAATTTTGGGTCAGAGGAAAAATAAAAAGCTGAATGTGATCTATTGCGCCAGCAGAACTCATGACGACGTCCAAGTCAAGTATGCAACCACAGAAAAGGAACTTCTTGCTGTAGTCTTTTCATTTTAAAAGTTCAGATTGTACCTGGTTGGACCCAAGGTGATTATCCATACTTACCATGCAGCATTGAAGTACATGATGAAGAAAAGGATGCTAAGCCCAGATTACTGAGGTGGATACTACTGTTGCAAGAGTTTGACATGGAAGTAATGGACAAACCTGGAGTGGAGAATGGAGTAGCGGATCACTTCTCACAGATGATGATAAAGGACTCGATCCCTATCGATGACTCAATGCTAGAGGAGCAGCTCATGACCCTTGGTGCAGAGGAAAATTGTTCTAAAATCAGCAAGAAGCTCGCTGGATCCGCTTTGCCTTGGTATGCAGATTCGGTCAACTACCTGATTATTGGTGATGTGCCTAAGTGTATGGACTCTTATCAGAGGAAGAAATTCTTCAGTGACATGAATCACTACTTCTGAGATGAGCCCTATTTGTACAAGAAAGGATCAGATGGTTTATTCAGGAGGTTTATAGTAGAGGAAGAGGTTCAGGGTGTTCTGGAGCATTGTCATGTGTCAGCTTACGATGATCATTTTGCCATTTTCAAGACGGTTCAGAATATTTTACAGTCAGGTTTATGGTGGCCAACTATATTCAAGGATACTCAAGCTTTCATCTTCAAATGCGATCCGTGTCAAAGAATGGGGAACACAGCAAAAGAAACGAAATGCCACAAAAGCCGATTCTAGAAGTTGAGATATTTGAATGCTGGGGAATCGACTTTATGGGACCGTTCAACCCACCGTCACATGGAAATCACTACAATCTCGTGGAAATTGATTACGTTTCCAAGTGGGTTGAAGCTATAGCTTGTTCCACAAAAAACGGTAAGATTGTTATCAAGTTGTTTAAGAGCATCATTTTCTCCAGGTTCGGAGTACCTAGATTGGTCATAAGTGATGGAGGTTTTCACTTCATCAATAACATGTTTGAGAATCTGCTGAAGTAGCACGGAGTTAAGCATAAGGTAGCTACACTTTATCACCCTTAGACCAGTGGCGAAGTAGAAGTCTCAAACAAGCAGATCAAGGCTATTTTAGCTCTAGTTATGGGGATGTCGAAATGAGATTGGACAGTCAAATTAGATGACACAGTATGGGCTTACAGAACAGCTTTCAAGACTCCAATTGGATGAACTCCGTTTCAGCTATTGTATGGGAAGTCATGCCATTTGCCGGTTGAGATAGAGTACAAGGCACTTTGGGCAACAAGGTCATAAACTTTGATCTTAAGACTACTCATGAGAAAAGGCTTATGAATTTGTATGAGTTATAGGAGGACAGACTTGAGACTTATGAGAGCTCAAAAGTATACAAAGAAAGAACTAAAGCCTTCCATAACAAGAAGATTGCACCCAAGACGATCACACCTAGTGATCAGGTGCTTCTGTTCAACTCGAGGCTTAAGTTATTTCCTGGAAAGTTGAAATCAAGATGGTCTGGTCCATTCCGAGTTAAATAAGTTTTACCCTATAGAGCTATTACCTTTACCAACAAAGATGGCAACAACTTCGTTGTGAGTGGGCAAAGATTTAAGCCATACCGAGCTGATGAAACCATTCCCGAGAGAACGTCTGTTTCTCTCGATGAACCCATCCACCTCTGAAGGGTGTGAAAGTCAAGTTTAGTCACTTTAAACAAGCGCACTTGGGAAGCAATCCCATGATATTCTAGTGAATAGTTAATTATGATTCTTCATCTTTTGAATCTTTCTTTTCTTATCATTACGATTGTTTTGGTTTTGATACGGGAACCAGGAGCATCAAGTTTCTACACACAGAAAAAAATAAAAAAAATAAAAAAAAAGGAGTGCACTCAAGCTGGTTCAAGTATGGGACCACGAGAGGGAATCTTACCTGCACACCCCACTCGAATTGTCTCCTCCTTCCCAACAACCTTGTTCACTCATGAGAACACTCACTCTTTTTCTCCACTTCAATTTGCTTATAAACTTAGCTCTTTCTCTTGCTTCTACGCACTTGAAATCATAAGCATATAACTCATCATCATACTCAAGTCATCTCCTCACATTCGAGCTTCTTTTTGCAGAACAACAAGCTTCGGTTTTGATCTTTATCCTCATGGTTTCAAGCTCATGGTTTTGAGTACCCATTTTTGTGCTGATCTCGACAAGTTCACGTGCCTCCATGCACTGCCGTCATAAACTTTCGCGTACCACCACTGTTTTGCATTCGAACTGTACACGAGCTCTACTTGAAGCTCACGTGCCATCAAGCCCCCAACAAGCTCACGCCGTGCTACATTTTTCGACTCAAACAACGTTCAATCCTAGCTTAAAGCTCTGTCCAAGCGCTACCAAAAATTACTCAAACCAAGCTCGAGCTTTTTTTGTGGTTCATGCTCCTTTACGAAGCTTTTACCTACACACGTCACCATCCTTTTCATTCTCGAACTGCAGTTTTACATCACGCACCACTCTTTGTCTACTTGAGCATTGTTTAAGTTCTGTCCTACAACTCTGCCACCGTTTGAACTTGATTGCCATTCGAGCCCTTCTCATTATTTTATGCCATCAACATTTGCCCAAGTACGAGTATGGTGTGAAGACGGTTTTGTGAAAATAAGCTATTGAAGTAGAAGTTGTTGTTTAACTATGAGGAGGTCGGGAGAAGGCTCTTCAAATAGACGATTAACACAATCAGTGGCCGAGAGTCCAATTTACATTGACAACGATGAGTCGGATTCTGAGTCGCCTCAGTTGATTTACAGAACTCAGTGCAGTGGAAAAAAGTTTTTGATAGAGTTGAAACCAGTTGAAGCAGTGGAGGAGGTCCAGAGTGACTCAATTGGAAACAATAGTGGATTTGATGATTGAATCGATAAGAACCTCCTACAGAACGTTAGTTTCAAATAAGCACTTAAGGACCTTAAGTAAGTGAATGTGGAGGCAACGATATACCTTCACCGAGAAACCATGATGCAGTTAGGCATCACGAAAAACGTGGATCAAATGCTGCGTAGTATTGGACTCACACAATTTGTCTTGTAAGCATGAGAGACTTACGCCGCTGAAATTATTTAGTTTCTCGCCTCTGTAGAGCTGCATGAGTACCTTGATCACAAAGAAATTCTATGGGAAATCAATGGATTTGGCACGTTGACTATCGTGGTCAACGACAGGAAGTATTCACTATCAGTGTTGCAGTTCGAGCAACTTTTTGACCTTCACCATCCGATGGAAATGACACCGATTTTGATGATCAAGAGCTCAACATTTTGTGGCAACTCATAGCGACACCTGAAGATTACAATGCTTCCCGCAGCAAGAGTACAAAAATCCAAAACCCTTTGATTTTGTTCTTTCATAAAGTACTTAGTACATCGTGTTTTGCAAAACACTATTCTGGTAACGTCAGGCATCTGGAGCTGGAAATGATAGATGAAGCGCTTTTGGCCACCCTCAACAGAAACGACCACGGGGTGCAATATTTGGAAAATCAGAGCAAGAAAAGGTTCACTAAAGCTTTGATGAAGTAGTTGGTCAGTTACAAGGGGTGAGCGAAACTGTTGCAGTCTAAGAAAAAAAGCTTTTATTAGCGTTAGAGGAATAATAACAAGGATAATGGAAGCATGCAATGTCACAATCCGATCAAAAGAATCTACACCTCCAGCATACATCGATTTGACATACCTCATCAATCAAAAATTTCTGAAGAAGGGTCCATCGAGAGGACATTGGCTGTACCAGTATACAATGCTAAGCGTGAGCTCAGAATCATCCATCCGGCTTCCAAACATAGACTACACGACTCTAGCACTCGTGTGCCATTTAGCTTTTATACCACCAGCGCATTGCCTCACTGAGAGTTGACCTCGAGTTAGTCGCAGAGATCAGGATCCGTAAGCTCCAGGGCAGAGTCTTGGCGAGCCCGAGTGTTATTATTTCAAGGGTTTTTAGAACCCCAAGGATGTCAAAAGGCCTTCGAAAAGCACACAAACGCATTGGTCTTCTCTCAAAGCTAGGCAAATGGCACACTAACAAATTGAAGTGTCTGATGAATAAGCTAAGTAATATCTCGCTCG
The DNA here is from genome assembly GCA_900406435.1 of Lepidium aucheri. NCBI lineage: Eukaryota > Viridiplantae > Streptophyta > Magnoliopsida > Brassicales > Brassicaceae > Lepidium > Lepidium aucheri. The sequence continues at coordinate 12,757 of OVBA01005072.1, forward strand.
GACAAAGTTCAAGGAAAAGGCACGAGACTACGCCTTTAGAGATAAGGGAACCAACACCTCTGCCACTTAGACGGTCATCAACCACATCAAGACAACCCATGATGCACTGGCCACCAATGCAGCCACACTGAGCATCATCGTATGACCACCAGACCCCACCACAACGTCAATGAAGGGAAAAAACACATGAATTCCTCGCCTTTGATTTGAATTCCACAGTGAAAATCGAGCAGCAAGTTGAGTCTGGTGGCGTGCGATACACTTACACTACTGAGCGTACCCCCGAGCTTAACCTAGAGGAACCACCCAGACAATGCAGAGCAACGAGTAGGCAATCCACTAGTCGCTCCCACAGAGAGCAAACTCGGAGTCTTGAGCCCCAATTACAACCTAAAGTGCAAACTCAGAAATTGACATTATAGACAGGACTTCTTTGGCTTGACACTTAGGGTTCAACATCACAACATTTCACGTTGTAACCTGGGTTCAGCAGCCTTGATCTGTTTGGTTCAACTCTTCAGCCATACATGCAGCCACCTGGGTTTAGTACCATTGATCAGTTTGGCTCAAGTTTGCAGCAATTCACGCAGCCGCAAGAATATAACTTCTTGGATCCCATGGGCTCGGCATCATTCCACTATGGCCCTCCTACCGAGCCACAGACTCAGGATGATGATAGTATGGATATGGAACCTGCTGGATGGTCCTTATTTTATTGAGGTATAACCCTTTAACTCCTCTTGTACATAACATTACGTTTTTTGATTATGTTTGCTTGTCTAGGATCCTTCTCCATTCTTTTATCTACACAAGGGATTGTGTGATTTAAGTTTGGGGGAGGTTCTAGAGGATATTTGGTCATTTTTTCTTTGTTCTTATTTTCGATTCTCATGCTTTCATATCATTCATATAAAAACGAAAAAAAAATTAAAAAAACTTTTTTGAAAACACATAAACAGAGTTTCATATAATTATATTCATGTAAGATCGAGTCTAGTATTGCATTGGGGATTATGATGATTTTACCTTGCAAGCTTGCTGATTTACGTGCTAAATTTACTGCCCTAAGTTAATGTTGTTTGATGCTTGCTTTCTGGTTCGAAATGTAAAACTGCACCATGCTAGGAATGTTTAGTCTAAGTGTCATATCTTGGCTGAATTTTGCTGTGATTAGACGCCACTCCTTGCTAAGTGAGAACATAAAAAGGATGATTAATTATCAAAGCTATGCATTGAGTCTGAACTTGTGGATCACAATATATTTGGATTTTCTTTCACCATCTGCTTCTATCATGCTAATCCAAGTAGACTCCCACCTTGACCCTTACCTCCTTTCAAGCCCTGTATTGTTTGTTGTGTGACTGTGAGGCCTATTTTCGGTCTAATCTTGATATAAAGTGTTAGGTGATCGCCAACAGGAACAAGGTTTCATGTAGTTTCTGGTTCACGGATTTTGAATCAGACTAGGCATAGGTGGTTTATGGGTATGGGATACTTGTTTACTATGGTTGGGAAAGGAATGAATAAAAGAATAAGGGAATGAGTTAAAGAATCTAAGGGGAGAAAGGGCACAAAACGTATGTATGTTCTAGAAAAAGGTTTTGGGAAATTAAAATTTGGAGTTGGATTCTAAGAAAGAAAAGATAGACAAAGCTTGGTGCATTTTGTGTATTAAAAGTGAAAATAGGACCAGAGTTGTTATGTTTTATGGTCCAAAACCGCTACAAGATTTGAGTTAAGAAACCCCTCTCCTTAGATTAGCAATGCGAAAAAAGCTTCTGAAGATGATCTTATTGAGCGTTTGGCTGAAAGAAAGAAAAGCGTTCTTGGTTTAAAAGGGTATAATTAGGATCGGACTTTGGGTTTTAGAATACATAGGTTTGTGTTCGAGTTGTATTCACTGGGTAGATGAGACCTTGTTTCTGTTTGCATCTATTGGTTCTCACCTTTAGCCTTATGCTAAAGCTTATTCCATTCTGAGTGATCCTTGTGCAAATATGATGAATCAGAACATTGAAGAGATCATTTTAATCTCTTAGACCATCCCTTAGCCAAACGAGTTCTTACAAAATGCATAGCTTTATTCACGGTTTGGATTGAATTGAATGTTAAAAGGAGTGGTTTATTTGAATGCAATTGTAAGTTGAACTAAAACTTAGATCGAACTGTGATTTGCATGGCTAACATTTTCAGAGTATTACTGGTTTAGTATTGCAGCCTAGAACATCAAAACAGGAAATTGAGTTTAACATCTGAATCAGCTTGCTTTGGTTTTGAGTCCCCGTTAAGCGACCTCTTCTTCGAATTTTTACTTGTCTCTTAGCTTGAGGGCAAGCAAAGAATAAGTTTGGGGGAGTTGATATGTATGGTTTTTAGCACATTCTAGGAGTCTGATGTAGCCATTTATGCGTAGATATCTAACACATTGTCATCATTTTAGAGTCCAAATAGCTTCATTCATTTTCATTAGCAAGCACACTGCATTCGAGGAGATTTCAGATACTCTAGGCACAAAAATGGAGTGTTCAGAACAAGTGGAGATTAAGGAATACAAGGAGCAGCACCTGGAGTCGAGCATGTCTAGACATGAGCTGGAGCTGAGCCTTTTTAGACATGAGCTGGAGCCGAGTCTGATTAGACAGAAGCTTGGGTCGAGCCTTCTTACACTCGAGACATGTTCGAGCCTCAAATTTGGCAGATCCTCTTTCTGAGCTGCCCACTTTCACTATACAGGCCTTTCTCAATGATGGACCAGACTGAGGCTAATTTCCACTACACGCTGGACTACTGCTAATGGGCCGGATCAATTTAGGGTAGCATAAATATTTGCTTTTGTCGCCAAAAACAAGGATCAAAGTTTTTACTATTTTTCGGGCAAGCAGACCTTTTGTAGCATTTGTAATCTCAGAAAAAATCCTTGAGTTTTTGAGTTATTTTATGCAATCCAGTTTTATGTAAGCATGGATTTCAATTCTTGTTCGAGTTCATTGTTAATGTTATCTGATATTGATTTTACGCCTGCTGTTAAATTCATGAGTTTTGAGTAGTCACCTAGGGCTCTTGAGGATGAGTTAGGTTGGCGTGGATTTTAGGTTTTCTAGGTTGCTTGAGGTTAGGAATTCTTAGCTCTTGTCTGATTTGGTGCTATTGATGCTAGTTTTATTCTGATCAACTGAAGCTTGTTCTAAGATGTTTTAGCACCCAATATGTGTTTGGTAGAACATCTGATTGAACCACTTTAGAGATTTACACGCTTAGCTCGAGGGATAGAATCTCTGAGGTGTGAATGGGCTCTAAGCGAGTTGATTGCTCATATCGGTTAGGTTATCAAACGCCTATGGCAATAGCTTGATCGAGTTTGTTTACCACGAGAGTGGATTCATTGCTTTGTGTTCTCGCTGCCTAGAGATCAGCTCTATTGAGTGTTGTCAAGCGCCTAGTTAATCTAAGAGTCAGGCTGATCCATGATACTCACTCTTTATGAACCTGTTTTCTCACCCTGCGCTTGATTTATTTTTATTACCTCTTGCTATTTACTGCTTTGCTTTGTTTTCACGTTGTTTACTATTCTTTGTTTTGTTTACTTCTAAGTTCAACTTAATTGATGCTCAAATCTAATTTTGGTTGTTAGACGAAATCCACTCTGATTGGTTTGGATTAGAGTAGTTAACTGCATCATGATGGATAGCTACACTCCCAGTTGGTTTGACATCTTTTGTGCTACTCCCAGTAAAATCTTGTTATCATTGTTCTTCTTCTTTGTTTCTCATGGTTGTGTAGTGAAGTGATAGTTTGATGGTTAGGTAGATCTAGGGGTTAGATGGTCAGATTTTGAAGCCTAGGTTGTTAAATCTTTAGATTCCTTCACTTACGGTGTTCTTAATGCTAGATTTGAAGTAGCTAATCAAGTCTAGATGCTACCACATGAGATGTGTTCGATGAAATGTTTGATGGATTTTTGTGAGCTTTCCTTCCTAGCCAACAAGATTTGATGCTAGGGTGGAGAGTGGTCTTTATGAGGTTGATTGTTCGTGCTTGATAGGTTGTTAGTGAGCAAATGAGAGTTTAGCTTCATTGATAGCCTAGTAAAGGGTTTAGTACCGCGAGAGTTGGATTAGCTAGATCTCATTCCCTAAGATGGTTCTTAAATAGACCTTTTGCTTTTTGATTTGAATGTCTTAATGGTTGACTCTTGTTATTAGGGATGCTAGTGTTGGGAATGTCCTGAAATCATTCATCCTTTCTTTTACGAAGTCGTATAATCGAGTATTCGATATCTTATAATATTAGGTGGTTATAATATTTTGCTAGAAACCAATTATAATCTATAGATTGAGAGTCTATTACTAATATTATATGATCCTATAGGATCACACACGTAAGCAAATTGGATCAAAGTATATTTGTATTTAGGAACACATATATTAGATATATGTTTACGTAACACATACATAAAAGAATAATTGTTATCTTTTGTTATGTGTTGGGTTATAGCTCATTAACTAGGCTATATGAAATTTAGTTTGATTTGTTTATATTGGGCTTAAGTTCATCTTGCTAAACCTAATGTTATTAGATTATGTGTGTCATTATAAAAGCTTAAGGAAACGTTACGTTTCCAAGACAAAAAAACACACGACACAGCAACCCTAAAACTAGAGACAAACATGTTTTATCAAGAGAAGGAGATTTGATATCAACAACACTAGCATTCCGTTTCCAATCTAGTTTGTATGCGTGTGGGTACCGATAGAAGTACTATGTTGGAAGTGCTAAAAGAATCTCTCTTAGTCAATTATTTCCACTAAAAACTCCAATGTATATTCTAAACTTTAAGATCCAGTTGTAAAATTTAGTATTTGTATGAGATTATGTTTAATTCGTACTCGTTAATTGTTTGATGTTGTAAAACTAGTTCTTATTCTTTCTCTAGTATCAGAGCAAGATTTAGTTCTGAAATTAGATTTAATTTAATATTTATTTTATCATAGATAAATATATCTGAAAGTTATATGATGCTTGAGGTTAAAGAATTAATTATATTTGATTCTCTTCATTCGATAATTATATATATGATATCCCCAATTTGCTTTTCGCAAAAGATTTTGGGATTAGCATAAAATGATTTCGTAAGAAGTGCATAATTATATGAAGAGGTTTTCCGGTTGGGTTTACCTTAGCCCGCAATTGTTGACAAAGATCAATTGGTTGATTATTTTGTTAACCTTAAGCGTAAGGGTTTTATTTCAAATAAAACCTATAATTGATTTAAAATAAATCAATAAATAATTAGATTGATTTTATATTAAGTTAAATTATTTTAATTACTTATAATCCGATATAATACATATGAGATGTATTAGTTATATTTATTTTACATATGATGTGAATTTAAATAAAATTTAAAATTGGATTAAAATTTAATCCTCAACAAATATCAAGTAATTTTAATATTTATTCAATTTGATCAAATATTGAAACTTGTTTTGTTGTATGATTGGTTTGCTCAGTAAGGAATCTACAATTAAATAGGTGAGGTGGATAGAAACGGTTTCTATGCAATAAAAAATTGGTTTACTTGAATAAGCTATCAAAACAGTTTTGGGCTTAGAGACATAAGTTGGATAAACATAAGATGTTATCTAACAACCAAGAATTATATAAGATATAATCAACAAGGTGTTGTTTCCCTAAATAGCTAGTTATTCAGGCGATGAGCCAAAGCTTACTTGAATTCTAGTGAAATATGGATCTTGGATCATTATATTCATTTTGAGGATCATAGTTTTTTAAATATAATATGAATTTTCTTAATTGTTGTGATTTCTCGTACTTGTCAACATCATATTAACACTTGATATTCTCCTGTACAACAATGTCAACTCCTTATAGTTCATTCTAATTACGATATGTCCTTGAGAAGGACAAAATGACTGGATCGAACTTTCTTGAATGGTATCGAAACTTGAGAATTGTTCTCAAACAAGAGAAGAAGGACTATGTCCTTACAAAGGTTCTTTGTGAAAAACTAAGAGCAATGCTCCACATGCAAAGAGAAATGCTTATGAGAAGCATGTTAGTGATATGGACGATGTGTGTTGTCTTATGTTGGCGACCATGAACTCGGACTTGCAAAAGCAATATCAGAACGTGGATACACCAATTAACATGATCACAAGCCTGAAAGGAATGTTTCAGGAGCAAGCACGAACTGAGAGATACCAAATTGTTAAGGCTCTCATTGAGTGTAAGTTGCCAAAGGATAGTCCAGTTAGCCCTCATGTCATTAAGTTGATGGGTTATATTGATAAGGGAAAAACAAAGGAAAAGGAAAGGCAAAAACAAAGGAAAAGGAAAGGCAAAAACAAAGGAAAAGGAAAGGCAAGCTGGATTGAGAATCCAAGCAAGTCTGACCAAGCTCCTAAGTTTAAGTCTGTTCCTTCTGAAGTTGATAAGTGCCATTATTTTAATGGTTCTGGGGATTGGAAAAGAAACTTCAAAAAGTATCTGGAAGACCTGAAAAAGAAGAAGACTTTCGATGCATCGTCTTCAGCTATTTATGTTATAGAAGTAAATGTTACTACTTCTAGTTCTACTTCTTGGGTATTGAATACCGGCTGTGGTGCTCATATTTGTACAAATATGCAGGGCCTAACCAACAATAGAACTTTGGAGAAAGGACAAGTGGACTTGTGTGTTGGAAATGGAGCAAGAGTTGCTGCATTAGCTGTAGGAATGTTTCACTTTTCTTTGCCTTTTCAGGCTTGGTTTTAGAACTTAATAATTGCTATTATGTTCATGCTATAAGCAGAAATATTATTTCTATTCCTTGTTTGAATTTAGAAGGATTTTTTTTTGCAATTGAAGACAAGTGTTACTCATTTAGTCGTAAAACGTTATGGTAGTTGTTCATTGGAGAATGGTCTTTATATTCTAAATCAAAGTGTACATGTCTATAACATTAATACTACAAGATTAAGTCAAACGACACAACTCAAACTTACCTTTGACATTGTCGTTTGGGCCATATAAATCAGACACATATTCAAAAGCTTCATAATAATGGACTTTTGAACTCATTTGACTTTTAATTATTTGAGAAATATGAATCTTGTTTATTAGGAAAAATGACTAAAGCTCCTTTTATGGTCATAGTGAAAGAGCCAAAGACTTGTTGGAACTTATACATACAGATGTATATGGACCAATGGGTATAAATGCTAGAGGAAGCTACTCGTACATCATCACATTTACGGATGACTATAGCAGATATGGTTTTGTTTACTTGATGAAACATAAATCTAAATCTTTTGGAAAGTTCAAGGAGTTTCAGAATGAATTACAAAATCAGCTTGGCAAGACAATTAAAGCTCTTTGATCTGATCGAGGTGGAGAATATTTGAGCCAAACTTTTAATGATCATCTAAGAGAATGTCGAATTGTTTCACAATTCACTCCACCAGGAACTCCACAATTGAATGGTGTAACCAAAAGTTATTATTTCTACAATCCCTCTAAGAACAAAGTGCTTGTTGCTCGAAATTGTGTTTTTCTCAAAAGAGAATTTCTTTCTAAGAGAAACAGTGGGAGTAAAGTACAACTCAAAGAAGTTCGAGAAACGTAGGAGATTTCTCTTACTCATGAGGAAGAGAATCAACTAGATCTAAGAAGAGTTGTAGAAGAATCTAATCATGTGGAACCTAAGGTGCGTAGGTCCAAAAGGATTCGTCACGAACCTAATAGCTTTGGTGTATGGGTGACATATCATGATCTATTGCTCATAAAAAGTGATGAACCTATGTCTTTTGAGGAAGCAATGATGGGACTTGACTCTGAAAAATGGCTAGAAGCCACTGGATCTGAAATGGACTCCATGCATATGAACAAAGTATGGACTTTGGTGGATTTACCTGATGGTGCAAAAGCCACTGAGTGTAAATCATTTTCAAGAAGAAAACCGACATCATGGTAATGTAGTGATTTATAAAGCTAGATTGTTGGCTAAAGGTTAGAAGCATATTCATGGTATTGACTATGATGGAACCTACTCCCTAGTCGCAATGCTTAAATCCATTCGGATTCTCCTAGCAACTGCCACTTATTATGATTATGAGATTTGGCACATGGATGTGAAAACAGCTTTCCTTAATGGAAATCTAGAAGAGGATGTGTACATGACACAACATGAAGGTTTCACATCTCCTGAAAATGCTGGGAAGGTATGCAAACTTCAATGCTCAATTTATGGCTTGAAGCAAGCATCTCGGAGTTGGAATCTTTGTTTCAATGAAGCAGTCAAAGCGTTTGACTTTATTAGAAATGAAGAAGAATCGTGGGTTTACAAGAAGACTAATGGGAGTACAGTTGCTTTCTTAGTGTTGTATGTAGATGACATACTACTCATTGGAAAT
>OVBA01005073.1:0-21142 GCA_900406435.1 Lepidium aucheri
CTCTACCACGCAATGACTAGCTCTACCAAAGTCTACCCAAAGTCTACCAAAACTCTACCAAAGTCTACCTTAACTCTACCCCACTATAAAACTAACTCTACCAAACTCTATACAAAGTCTACCACACAATGACTAGCTCTGCCATAAGTCTACCCAAAGTCTATCAAACCTCTANTACCAAAGTCTATCCAAAGTCTACCCAAACTCTACCACACTTTCAACTAGCTATACCTAACTCATCCAAGCTAAACCAAAATACCAAACTAAGAATCAAAAGTAAACACAGAAAATCGAGTCTCAACCCAGTAAAAACAAGACCAAAAACAACCAAAATGAACACTAAAACCCAGAAAATCAACGAACCCTAGAAAATCTACNTAAACCCAGCAATCAAAATGCATGTCTCAAACCCTAAAAAAACGGACTAAGCAATTAACCGTAAACCTTAAAATTTGAGTTTGAAATAGAGAAGATACACTACATTACCTTTAAATACGTTCAACGAAGCTTAAAAGTGTAAGAAAATGATGATTCTCGTGCGAAGAAGACGACAAAGCCGACGAAGAAGACAGACGACGACGAAGAAGAAGAGAAAGATGAAGAAGTTAAGATCAAACTGATGAAAAAAAGAAGAAGAAAAACCAACTGGCGGTTTTCTTTTTTTTTTTTTTTCTTTTTCAGTTTTTTTTTTTGAATGGCACAAATGTAAATAAGTAGATAATTGATTTTTTGTGACTTTTTCTACACATTTTTTTTGTCCAACTTTTTGGAGACTATTTGAGTCATTTAGGTATAATTGTAGACTATTTGAGTAATTACTTCTTACGAAAATCCAAAGGAAGATATAGTCGTCGAATACAAAGATAGAATAGGATATTACGATATGCGCAAAACACATATAGCCCTAGAAACTAAATCCAAAAGAGGGAAACAACAATATAAACCCCGAAAATATTAGAATAGGATACTTGAAGGAATAGACTCGAGAAATCAGCAACCTAATCGAAAATCGGAACTAATAATGACTAACCAATATCAAAGTTAAAGGCAAAACTTTCTATGACGAATATGAGTACCTCACAAATGAAGAACGAGTTGCTAAACCGGAATACTGAACTGCATGAAACTACGGAAAAAAGTTTATCTGGAAGTAAGACTGAAGACAAACTAAATGGTGGAATGAATTGTTGTAAGAAAACAAACTACTTTCGGAAATTGCAAAGTCGAATGAATGTCAACTGATTTTACACCCTGACTAAACCAAACCTCGAACACGTACTTAAAGTTTGGACAAAGAACTATTTAAAATACGAAATTTGTAATTATTTGTAACTATTTAAAATACGAAATCTCTAATTTTGCTTTACTAATATTCTTAATTCTCTTACCTGTGCTAATACCCCTTAAACATGTTAATACCCCTCAAACAGTAGAGGCATATAAGTCAATATTCGATTTATACCAACCATTTCAAAATTGAGTTGATAAACCAGGTCTTAGTCTTCACTCATACTTTACATTTGTTGGAGAAGCTTTTCTATTTGGTTGAGATAATTTTCACAAATCGATCTGAGGTCTTTTCCAAATATCATGAAACATATTCAGTAAAACCCTGGCTCAGTGTAATTTAATCTTATCTGAGATTATGTGACATATTCCACTCACTGACAACGCAGGCAAGATGGAACAAATAATGTTATTGAGGTGAATTCTTGTATCGAAATTATGTAAAAGGCAAAATTTTATATCATTAATTTAGGAGATTGTAATTTATACTACTTAGGACCATCTTACAACAAAAATGCGTGTTCCATTAATTGAACTACAAAGAAAAATTGTAAACTCAGACAGACATCAGCTTTGGTCCATTGTCCGGCATTCCCATTCCACCGGCTAAATCTGCATCGAGTTGTGAGTGTGGAGCCGGTCCTTTCATCATCTTCACACTGTAATCACACAAACGAGTAAACAAATATCAGAGTCCAATCTACTCAGATTGAAAACACACATATTCAAGTCACAGTACTCGTTAAGACGCAAACTATCACCGTTACAGAGCAAAGCGACTATATAATCAAAGAGAGGTATACGAATTAGAAGTGCTATAACATTATTCCCCTTGAAAAGAAATTGCTTCAGACGTATTCTAAGTCCTCATTAAGCACAGAACCAAACACAATTCCTCGAAATCAAAACCAGAATGAAGGCAAACCAAATGCAACCAAAAGGCCAAGGAACAATGTAATTAGTAATTACCGCTTCTTGTGTTTCTTAGTCTTGAAATGATCATCTCGCACTGACGCATTGGAGAAGTATCGACTGAAACATATGAAGTAACAGACAAGATCAATAACCGAGTAAGAGAAAACACACACAGAAAGGTTCAAAGATTGTATCTTGTAGTCAAAGTTTCCATATACAAACGAGTTCAGAGACATCCAGGCAAAGGGTAGACATCTAAGATCTAATCTTACTCGCAGTGTAAGCAGTAGAATTGTCCCATTCCAGGCAAATCTTCATCAAGTTGCAAAGGCTTGATATCCCTCTCTGGTTTACGCAACTCAGTGTAGACTAAATCATCGCCTTTGACTTCAAATTTGTCTCGACGAGCTGTTTTGTGAGATAATCTCCTCTTCTTCACCTTCCTAGTCGGACATCTACCCATTTTATACTTCCTAAGTGTTGGAAAAATTACACAAGAAGTGAAATTGAATCATCAACTGCAAAAATTAATAGCTAATTGCAAGAATCTTAAAAGAATCTGAGCATCAATTCAAAAGCTTACGATTAAGAAAAGAAACCACAGGAGGTGCTGAAGACGACGATGCGAAAGAGAAACCCTAATAAAATTTCCAGTTTCAGTTATAAGCTAGCTATAGAGATTAACCTAAAAAAAGGCGGTTTACCTTTAGAGTTGACACCAGGCCCATTTTCAATAAACAGGCTTATAAAGGCCCATATATGATTAATTTGGGCTTAGTACATTACACTTTTTTTTTTGGTCGAAAAGTACATTTAATAATACAATTGTTACAATGACAATGAGAGTGAAACAGACCTGTACCAAATCCAACTTTTTATTTTTATGTTGCATGGACTCCACTTATGTGTTTTATTTTTTTCGATATTAAATCCACTTAGATATTTAAAATTGAGTTCTTGCTGAATCAGTTACTTTGTCTCTGCCCCCACTAAACCTGATTTTTAACTGTTTCTATGCCCCATAAACGTTTTTATCCCTGTATGTCTTAATCGTCAAATATATATTTTACTTTTATTAGTTATTTTTTTACTATTTTAAGCCTAAGTCTGATTATCTTTATAATTTTTTAACTGATTGGGAAAAAAAATAACTGTTGTTTATTGTTAGTCTCCATTTCGTGAATATGAATGGAATCAAAATGAATAGGAAATCGATTAATAAAATATGGTTTATTCTTTAGTAATACATAACACTAAAACATTTTTTTATCAACTATTCTATTGACAATATAGAAGATTTGTATGCTGAGAAACTCATTCAGTATAATATTATTATTTTTTGACAGAATTTAATTTAAGAACTTCACATTAGTTTTGACCTTTATTGATAAGAATTCCACCAAATTTGTCAGTAATATAATTTTAATAAATAGAAAAAATTATTTTTTATTATTCATCTATTTTATAAATACACAAATACTAATTTTTATTTAAACTATTATTTTGAAATATTTTAAACTATTAATAAAGTTTTCTATGATTTTAGAGTTTAATACATAGCGATTCTTTTCCAAAAAGCGGATGCTTTTTGTTCATCACTCATAATGGATCCTTGCTAATATTTAGCCATGCATTTATAAGGACAGTATCTTCGGTTGAACTCTGTTTGCATCTTGCTCCTCTACGATCGCTTGTGTTTTAAACTTGGTTTGGATCAGCACTTTCCTCATCCATATTACTATATTGGGTACTATATTGTAGAATTTCGGGTGGACTCATTTGGTTTAGGGTTAAATCAAGAGGAAAATTATTTATAGTATTCCCTTCTTGTTGAGTATTGAGAAAATTCATGAAATTTATTGAGCAATAAAGTGGAATATTTGAATTCATAATCTAATTAAGTGAATTAAAATGATAAAGGAACAAAGAGAGAAAAGAACAAAGAAAAAAAGAAACAAGTATTAGACATGAAAGATGAACTACATTTTGCTTTAATCAGTAGAGTCACTTATATAGGAGAAAATTATAATTATTTATGCTGTCATATTTTTAGATTTTTTAAAACATCTCAGATTTTTTTAATATAATTTAATATTATTATCTTAATTATATTTTTAATAACTAAATATATATAACTTAAATTTAAACATAATGGATCTTGTTAGATAGATAATTACAAGTTATAAAAAATAAAAACTAATAATATTCAAATGATTTTAATCAATTTTAAATTTTGAAAAGTTAAAATTATTACAAAATAATTCAAGTCATTTAAGAATTGACATGCGAGAGAGAAAAATTATGGGTTTTTCATGGTTTTCAAATGAAAAATGATTCTCACCATTTTCTAATAAAAAATATTTTTTATTTTTTATTTATTTAATTGGTGAAAAATTCGAGGAGAACTCTCAATGCAGATAGTCTAACTCAAACATATTATACGAGATAATGATAACTTTTGATTAAAAAAATTACAGAGAATAGATATTTAATGTTTAACCAATACATATCCCTTTTCGACATAAAGAGTGAGAGAGACCGAACATACAAGGGTTGCTAACTCATATCTAACAAATAAAGTGTCTAAGTATGAGATTGAAGATATTAATTATGTTCTGTTTGAATGTTATCCACCACTTTAAACATGGACTTTATCTAAAGTTCCATGGACTATCAATATATTTTCCAATATCAATTTTTTCTTTTGGAGAACTTCACAAAAAAAGCAAATATAGAAAAAAAATATTATGGCTTCTCTAGAATGAAAAAGTTTCTCAAATAAAGATAAAGATCCTCGTGAGATAGATTTACAAGCAAAATTAAAAAAATTGAGGTTTGGTTTCGACCATGGACAGATCCACATTGAGCCAAGTGGGGGCAGTTGCTACAATCAATTCTTATTTTTTATATGATTTTTAGTGTTAAAATTTTCTCAAATTCAATAATTACCTCTATTTTTTTTATATTATACATTTGCCTCCAACAAATATAATTTTTAGATCCGCCCTTAGTTCCTACATAAAAAAAGGTTTAATTGAAGAATTGAGATCGGAATCTGAATACAAAGATTTGGAACAAAGTGGCTAGGCCATTGGTCGGATCAACGACTTTTACAAAATATTAATGCTATGTTGATGATTCTTTGAAAGATTATAAATTTTTTATATTTTTGGTGGTTCTGCTTTTTAGATGGTCGCTTGTATGGATTCTGAAATAAGGAGAAATTTATCATCTCTCCATTTAAAGTTTGAACTATAAAATCTGCATGTAGAATTTGTTGCAAATAGTAACAGATCTAGAAGAGTTACCAGTCTTTTTGTCTTATTTAGAAGGATTATAGAAGACTAAGAAGTGTGTTCTCAATTTCTCTTTTCATCTAATTTGCCTTTTGTTAAATTTTTGAGTTGATTCTTTAGCATGTGATATTAGAGATTTAGTTCAAACTAGGAATGTTGGGATGGGTAAAAAAATTTGGTCTAACTCAAATCTAATTTATATCTTGTTCAAAAAGTGCATGTTTTAAAAATCCAGACAAAAACTCAGGTAGATTTTGGGATACCCATTATTAATCCATTGAATTATGGGGTTACCCATGGGTACCCAAGTTTATTTGTTTTTATCAAAACAATTATTTTTGTTTATAAAATAAAATAAAAAACGAGGAGAGAGAATAAAGTGAGGAGAAAGAGTAAAAAGAGGAAAACGAGTAAAAAAAATAAAAAAGAGTGAAAAGAAGAAAAAAAAAGAAGAAAGTAAAAAAGAATATAGAGAGTAAAAATAAGAGAGAGTAAAAAGAGGAGAGAGAGTGAAAATAGGAGAGAGTAAAAAGAGGAGAGAGAGAGTGAAAATAGGAGAGAGAGTAAAAAGAAGAGAGAGTAAAAAAAGAGGAGAGAGAGTGAAAATAGGAGAGAGAGTAAAAAGAAGAGAGAAAAAGAGGAGAGAGTAAAAAATATGAAAGAGAGTAAAAAGATGAGAGAACAAAAAGAGGAGAGAGAGTACAAAGAGGAGAGAGTGTAAAAAGAGGAAAGAGAGTCAAAAGAAGAGAGAGTAAAAAAGGAAAAAGAATAAAAAAGAGGAAAAAAAGTAAAAAGATATGAGAGAGAGTAAAAAAATGAGAGCGAGTAAAACAGAGAAAAGAGTAAAAAGAAGAAAAAAAAGAGAAAAAATGGGTGAGAGTAAAAAATATGAGAGAGAATAGTAAAAAGTGGAAGATGAAAAAAAAATTCAACTCATGGGTATCCATTATCCAATAGAGTAAATTCATATAGGATTTTAGAATAATGAGTATCCGGCCCATTTTAAACCCAATTTCTTTTTGGACTCAAAAATAAATTAAAAAACTTGAAATTTTTGTGGATTCCGAGTACTTACTAAGGTTAAAACCATTTTAATATCCATAGTTCGATCTATAGATACAAAGAAAGTTTGCCTCTTCCTTTTGACAATTTTTAATGAAATAATATTAAGGTTCACAAAAAACAAATTATATGTAGATGTAAGATATATGTAACTGTTAATTAAGCTCTAGCTCCCAAATTGTAAAATATAAATTTTCAAAACATAAACATCGAGTTCAAGAATCAAGAGTATAACCCAAAATGAAACTTAAGATGAAGCTAGTTATCATTTTGATCATAAACTTAAAAAATAAGTAGAAGATTTTAGATTATACTCAAGCTTTATAATTTATGTGAATATAATATAAAATGTGTCAACATCAAATATTACGTCACTCCTAGGATCATATGAAACAAAGTTTCAACAAAATACAAGATAACATTTTTCATGATGTTGACAAAATGGACCAGTTAAAGGACGGAACGAAACGCAATTACGCAACTCTTTGAGTCATTTTTTTTTTACTTTTCTTAATTCTCATTTCTTTTTATTATTTCTTCAGTTGAAATGTATTTTTAAAATAAATTCAATTTTTCACATAAAACTTAATTAAGTTGAAAGTGGTTTTTAGTCTATTGACAAAAGATAAGTCCATTAAATGGCAGGCGCATTTGCACATTCAAAGATCGATTTCCACTGTCTACATTATGTAGAAACTTGGCTATAAACCAGCCAGTTGTGGTCCAATATTAACAAAAAAAACTTAATTAAGTTAGTTTTCGGAAAACAAGTAAAATTCACTTATACTAAATGGCACTTTCTATGTTCTCTCATGTATCTTCTTACTATTTAGTTTGTCATTGGTATCATCTTTAATTTTGCTCGGCTTTTTCTCAAAGTTTCATGTAGTTTTGACACTAACCCGTTTTTTAGATTTGACTGTGGTTTAAATGCAGTTCCAGTTTTTATTAACCAATAAGTAAAGTAGATATGTTAGAATCAATTATAATCACAAAATCCCTGTAATTCCTCTTTCTCTGTTGTATATAACTCATGTAATTCTCCATGTGTCTAATTAAGTTAATCACCACTTTTCGTGGTATTAGAGCAAAACGCTCCAAAAACCTCCTTTTTTCTTACCACCATGGTTCTTGATAGCATAAACACCACCACTGCAGATCGTGTACCCATCTCTACCGACTCAGTACTTGCAATCAACATGTCACATGTTTCAAAACTCAACAGCACTAACTACCTAGTCTGGAGCCTACAAGTTTGTTCCTTTCTCGATGGTTATGGCCTCCGTGGTCATCTCGATGGTACACTTGCTCTTCCATTTGCTACAATTGTCACTGCTGACAATACAGTTCTGAATCCAGCATACACCAAGTGGATTCGCCAAGATAGCTTAATCTATAGTGCACTACTGGGAGCTATCTCTGTTTCCCTACAGCCCATGGTCTCAACTGCAATCGTAGCCTCTAAAATCTGGTCCACTCTCGTCATCACCTATGCCAAACCGAGTCACGACCACATCAAACAATTAAAAACTCAGCTGAAGCATTACACAAAGGGAACAAAAACTATTAATGAATATCTTCAAGGTATCAAGACAAGGCTTGATCAACTTGCTGTCCTTGGTAAACCGTATGATCATGAGGACTACATTGAACTAATCCTCGATGGCTTACCCGAAGAATACAAAACAGTTGTTGATCAAATTGAAGGCAAGGATAATCTTCCATCAATCTCTGAAGTTCACGAACGCCTATTAAATCATGAAGCTAAGCTCCTTTGCTTGAACGACAACAGATCACCATCACTTCCTGTCTATGCAAACAACGTTCAACAACGTCAATACAACAATAGATCCAACAACAATGGCTACAACAACACTAATCCCAACAACAATAGGAACTACAATAACCGCAGATCTGAAAACTCACCTAACTGGCAGCATTAAAACCGCAATGATTCTCGAGCTCCAAGGCCATACATGGGAAAATGTCAATATTGTAATGTGCAAGGTCATACTGCTCGTTGGTGTCCAGAACTCCAGAACCTCTCTGCTTCGTCATCAAACGTGACACAACAGCCTTCATGCCCATGGCAACCACGCGCTAATCAGGTCTCAAACAACTCTAACCCCTCACCAGATTGGGTTGTTGATTCTGGTGCTACTCACCACATCACCACTGACCTCAACAATCTCTCCTTACATCAACCTTACGATGGTGGTGATGATGTTATGCTCGCTGATGGCTCCAATGTTCCTATCACTCATACTGGTTTTGTGTCTCTACCTTCTTCTCATTGTCCTTTACATTTGGATAATACTCCTTGTGTTCCTAAGATGGAGAAAAATTTGATATTAGTTTATCGAATATGCAACAATAATAATGTCTCTGTCGAATTTTTCCCAAATATGTTCCAGGTGAAGGATCTACATTCGGGGGTCAGGTTGTTCCAAGGCAGAGCTAAAAATCAACTATATGAATGGCCTTCCTCGAGTCCTGTTGCAACGGCTCATCTATCTGTATCAGGACCACGAACAACGTTCCACATGGCACTCACGCTTGGGTC
This sequence comes from Lepidium aucheri, assembly GCA_900406435.1. Taxonomy (NCBI): domain Eukaryota; kingdom Viridiplantae; phylum Streptophyta; class Magnoliopsida; order Brassicales; family Brassicaceae; genus Lepidium; species Lepidium aucheri. The sequence continues at coordinate 9,124 of OVBA01005073.1, forward strand.
ATTTATCGCTTTCTATCTTGCATAATGTTATCTCTACTTTCTCGGATCCTGTTTCATCAACAAAACCAGAACATTTATCGTGCTCAGATTGTTTTTTGAATAAAAGCCATAAGTTACCGTTTACACACTCATCGTTAACATCATCTCGGCCTCTTGAGCTGCTCTACAGTGATGTCTGGACATCCCCAATCCTCTCCATCGATAATTACAAATATTATGTTATTTTTATTGATCATTTCTCAAGATACATGTAGCTGTACCCGTTGAAACATAAATCTGAAGTGAAGCAGACATTCATTACCTTCAAATCACTGGTTGAAAATCGTTTCAGCAACAGAATTGGTACTTTGTTTTCAGATAATAGAGGAGAGTTTGTTGCACTAATAGAATTTCTTGCACAAATTGGGATCTCACACCTAATGTCACCACCTCACACTCCGGAACACAATGGCGTTTCAGAACAAAAACACCGACATCTAGTTGAGACAGCATTAACTTTACTCTCACAATTTTTTCGATGCCCAAAGAGTATTGGCCATATGCCTTAGCCACCTCAACATACCTCATAAACAGATTACCAACTCCAGTACTTCAGATGACTTTGCCATATCAAGAATTGTTTGGCCAGTCTCCTAATTATGAGAAACTACGGATTTTTGGTTGCCTTTGCTTCCCATGGCTAAGACCGTACACTACACACAAACTTCAAGATAGATCTTTGTCGTGCATCTTCTTGGGTTATTCCACTTCTCAAAGTGCTTATTTATGTCTTCATCATGATACTGGTCGGATATATACGTCGAGACATGTTAAATTTAATGAACAAATCTTCCCATTTTGTTATGTGGGAAAATCACAGCTGCCTTCGATAACACTAGAAGAACATCACATGATCACACTACTGGTTCAGATCTCACTACCAACACCGTTCCCTCCTCATCAACAACCCCCAAATCATGTTCCTTTGCCCGTCGCTCAACCGCCGACAACAACGACACCGTCAACATCTCAGGTACTACTTTCACTTTCATCTCAATCTTCTCTCTTCCCCAATAACTCCGAGCCCACTGCTCCTCAAACAGAACTAAGACCCATAGTTCGACAAAGCCCACCAAACAATGAGCCCACTCCTAAACCACAAAATGAGTTGCAGCCCACAACTCAGCCTGAGTTACAACAAAATGAGCCAAACCAAAACCAAGCCAGTCTTGATCCACAAAATCGAAGCCCAATATCCAACACAAATAACCAACAAACCATACCCATTGACTCACTAAACCAAAATTGCCACAAAATGACAACCCGATCCAAAAACAATATTCAGAAACCCAAGAAAAAATTTTCCCTATCTGTTGCAGGTCCACAAATCATAGAACAAGAACCATCCACAATCAAGCAAGCACTCAGAGATGAAAAATGGAGTAGAGCAGCCAACAGTGAATTTGATGCTCATATACTTAATCACACATGGGATTTAGTTCCACAAGAAAATCAACAAAACTTGGTTGGGTGTCGTTGGATTTTTACGACCAAATACAACTTCGATGGCTCCATAGAACGCTACAAGGCTCGTCTTGTAGCCAAAGGATATACAAAACAGTATGGTGTCGACTATGGGGAAACTTTCAGCCCGATCATTAAAACAACAACAATCTGCCTCGTTCTTTTAATTACCAGAGCGAAATCATGAAAAATCAAGCAACTAGACATAAATAACACATTCTTTCAGGGAGAACTCACCGAGGAGATTTATATGTCTCAACCACCCGGGTTTGTTAATGAGGACCATCCGTTATTTGTTTGTCGTCTCCAGAAATCTATATATGGACTCAAACAAGCTCCACGGGCCTGGTACCAATCGCTTAGAAGGCACTTGATCAATATTGGCTTTACTAACTCACGTGCAAACATGTCTCTGTTCATCCACAACAATGGAACCTCAACTACGTATATCCTTGTATATGTAGACGATATCATTGTTACAGGTAGTGATGATGCTCGAGTATCGCAAGTTCTCACTCAATTTGCACACCGCTTCTCCAACAAAGATCCAGTTGATCTTCACTACTTCCTTGGTGTCGAAGCTACTTCCACACCAACTGGTCTATATCTCACCGAACGCAAATACATTCTTGATCTCCTAGCCAAGCACAATATGATGGATGCCAAACCCATTGCAACGCCACTTCAATCATCCCCAAAATTCATACTTCATGATGGCACGTCACCGGCAGATGCTTCTCTGTACCGATCACTAGTTGGCAGCTTTCAATATCTAGCATTTACCATACCTGATCTCTCATACGCTGTCAACCGACTCTCACAGTTTATGCATTCTTCTTCAGAGCTACATTGGGCTGCAGCCAAACGAATTCTACGTTAACTTGTCGGGACACCAACACACGGCATTCAACTTCACAAAAACACGCCAATGAACCTCCACGCTTTCTCAGATGCAGATTGGGCTGGTGATGTTGATGATTATGTATCTACAAATGGATACTTAGTTTATGTAGGCAAGAATCCCATCTCATGGTCCTCAAAGAAGCAAAAGGGAGTTGCCCGCTCATCCACAAAAGTTGAATACCGAGCAGTTGCAAACACAGCCGCGAAAGTACGATGGATTTGCTCATTGATGACGGAACTTCATGTCAACCTCCCTCGCCCACAGTTATATACTGTGACAATGTCGGTGCCACGTACTTATGTGCCAATCCAGTCTTCCACTCACGGATGAAACATATTGCACTCGATTATCACTTTGTCCGCAATCAAATACAAGGCGGAAGCTTGCGTGCTACACATGTATCCACACATGACGAGCTTGCGGACACATTAACAAAGCATCTACCACGATCACGATTCCAGCTAGCCTGTTCCAAGATTGGAATGTTCAAACTCACTCCATCTTGAGGGGGCGTATTAACCAATAAGTAAAGTAGATATGTTAGAATCAATTATAATCACAAAATCCCTGTAATTACTCTTTCTTTGTTGTATATAACTCATGTAATTCTCCATGTATCTAATTAAGTTAATCACCACTTTTCAGTTTTAGTTTATTTCTATTAGCTTTGAGGTTTAACCTTCGTGTACGTTCTCACTCGTTGGCTTCTCTTATCTAGAATTTTAGCTTCTTATGTTAAGCTTTCGAGAATTTATAAGTTGTCTACTAGCTTATGTGTTTAAACTATGTATTTAGTGAAGAAAAAAGAGAGGATAAGTGGTATTCTCTACAGTTCTTGGCTGCTTCCGTGGATATCTGACCAAAAGAAAAAAACAAAATCATTATATTAAATCCAATTATTGCTATGCATGAGAAGGAGCAAATATTTAGTTTAATTAGTTTTTATTTTGAAATGTTAATTATTTATGCTATTATTGCTGTACGAATTGTGTAAAGTAGTGTGTGTGCATTGGTTAGGTGAAATGAATAGTATATTAAAATAAACGTGGAAATTACATTCTTAATAATAGGAAATATTTTGTTTTATGTGCACATAATTAATATATATATATATATATATATAAATTCCTTGATGGTAATTTTCTAATATATGCATAATAAACACATGTCGAGAATTCTTCAATGTACTAATAGATTAATCAGCCAAACTACTCACCAAATTATTATGTGTGATATGTTTTTTTATTTTGTATTTATATAAATAGATTTGATCTTAGTATGCGTTAAACAAAATCAATGAAATGTGGTAGTTCTTAAAACTATGTATTTATATATTTTTCCAAAAAATAGCACAAAATATCTTAAATTTTGGTAAATGTTTATTCTCAATTGTGGTAAACCACGCAATTTTAACTGAAAAGGCCGCTTAAAATTTTAACTGAATCGAGAGGTAAATCGGTTAGTTGATGGTTTGGTCAATTATACTTTCTCTTTAGATTTTGGTTTTCATAGTTTTGACTTAGTTCCCGAACAAGTTCGTTTATTTTTTGATGATGACTTGGCCTAGTTTTCGTCGAATTAGTCGTTGTATGAGTTTTTTTTTACTTGAGAAATAAGATGGGGCTTTGACCCGTTTTCATACCAAAAATTTTTTTTAACTGAAAATAGATAAAGGTAACTCAACTAGTTCGAGTTTTGCTTTCTATAGAATATAAAACCTAATTATAATGGTGGTAATTAATTGTCTAAGAGTTTCGTAAATATTTTATAATGTAATGTTTTGATTTTAAATTTAGTTCTAACCTCTAACGGTTATATCTTTAACATATTATTAACAGAAATCTATTGTCTTATTCATGCAATACAAGTTGAAGTCGAATTTGAAATAAAACGGGTCCCTTGTTAAACGTGGTATGTTTTTTTGTCTAACCAAACTGACTTCATATCTTGCAATTATTATTGAATTAGCAGTTAATTAAGATCTCCCTTCTGACATGTTTGCTTTGAGTTATTATAAGTTTAGGCTTTTGGACCAAACCTTTTGATGAACATTTTGACATTTTTTTATGGTTGAATATGTTTAAATTTTGTATAAACCTAACAAAATTATTCCAACTTTTCATATAACGTAAAAAATAGCATGATTTCTTCAAACTGAAATTTGTTTCTTATAAGGTATGATGTATATTCCATGAATCACCACGAATCATGACTAATGGTTGAATGTATTTTTACCTTATAAATTAAAACAAGATTCGTTTAATCTAGACTCTAGTCATCAAGCAGTCAAACCTCAGAAATAATACCCTTTTCGTTTTCAAAAAGCAATGTTACCTTTAAACGATCCATTTTATAAATATTTTAGCTCAAAACCCAATAAGAAAATAAAACAATTAAAATAATGTTGGGTTCAGAAACTTGGTGCCTTGGTGTCTCGTACCATCAGTTGTGTCAAACCGGCGTCAAACGCCCACTCTCGCTGACCTCAGCCCCAACAAATCCATATATTATACTATACATGTCACATAAATAACATAAAATTTAAAAACCATATAGTAATATTGAGAATGAGATAATACTAAATTAATAATCTCCACGCACCTTATTCTTCTATAAATACATTCATTTGCCTCCACTTACTCTCGTTCAAACATTTCTTCATCCTTCTAATACACTAATTATTAATTAAGATATTTTTCTTATCTTCAACCTAAGAAAATGGGAGTGGTTCAAGAAGATGCTAAAATTGAACAACAAGAGAAGAAACCGGAAGTCACCGGAGTCGAAGCGAAAGACAGCAAGCCAAAAAGCGGCGGAGGAGATTCTGCGGCAGCTCCGGCCGTCGTGGCCCCCTCTGCTTTTGTTTACAAAGTGGATATGCACTGTGAAGGATGTGCAAAGAAGATTAAAAGAATGGTGAGACACTTTGATGGAGTGAAAGATGTAACAGCGGATACGAGTGGGAATAAGCTTTCGGTGGTTGGGAAGATTGATCCGGTGAAACTCCAAGAGAAGTTGGAAGAGAAAACCAAGAGAAAGGTGGTGCTTACTAATCCCCCTCCACCTCCACCGACACCACCGAAGGTAGAGGGATCTGCTGCTCCCGCCGCCGCTGAAGAGAAGAAATCTGACGGTGGAGATAAGGCGGTGGCAGCTCCTCCACCTCCTCCGGCAGCTCCAAAAGAGGTATACATTGATAACAAGGGTGATAACTATGACTTTGCTATTATACGCCGGTTTTGAATGTGTATGTTAGCAAGATTAGGCAGCTAACAGTAAAGCTAGATTTGATTGTGTAATAAAGTATAATTGTGGAATACTTATTGATTTGACTTTATATTTTACTTATTTTGTTCAGAGCTCAGTGGCTTTAAAGATCAGACTACATTGTGAAGGATGTATTCAGAAAATCAAGAAGATAATATTGAAAATCAAAGGTAAGAAAATAAATAAACCAACGGAAATCGTTAATTTTTAGGAAGATAAAAGTAATTAAATGATGCTAATTAATCGAAATTTAAAACAGGAGTTGAGACTGTCGCTATTGATGGAGCTAAAGATGTTGTGACGGTGAAAGGAACTATGGACGTTAAAGAACTTGTGCCTCTTCTCACTAAGAAGCTTAAACGAACCGTCGAGCCTATTCTTCCCGCCAAAAAAGATGACGGAGCCGGTGAGAAAAAGACACCAGAAGCCGCCGCGAAGAAAGAGGCTCCGGCTATCGGAGGAAACGAAGCAAAGAAGGAAGGAAGTGAGGGTGGAGAGAAGAAAAAAGAGGCTGGAGACGGTGGAGAGAAGAAGAAAGAAGGTGGAGACGGTGGGGAGAAGAAGAAGGAAGGCGGAGACGGTGGTGAGAAGAAAAAAGAGGCCGGAGATGGCGGAGAGAAGAAGGAAGGCGGCGGAGGAGCAGCTGCTCCGGTGATGATGGTGAATAAGATGGATTACTATGGACACTCGTCTTATCCAACGGTCCCGATGTATTGGCAAGAAGGACACGTGTACGGTCAGAGTTATCCAATGGCGGGTCAGAGTTATCCGATGGCAGGTCAGGGTTATCCGATGGCAGGTCAGGGTTATCCGATGGAAGGTCAGGGTTATCCAGGTGCAGGATACAATTACGCGAGTGGGAGTTACATGCCGTATGCGCAGCCAAACATGAACGCTCCTGGAATGTTCAGCGATGAGAATCCCAATGGCTGCTCCGTGATGTAAAATAGTGGGGTCAAATTGTAAATATGAAAACGTTTAAGGGTGAAAACCTAAAAGTTAGGTAGAAATTTTGAATGTCTGCGTATGAGCCAGCGGGTTCTGACGTGTCACCGTTGTTTTGTTAGTTAGTTCTTTTGAATATTAAATAATTTAATTACTTTACTTTAATTGTAGTCTCAGCAAACAAGTAACAATAATAATGTAAAATGATGAAATATATAATATACAATTATCTTTCAAAAAGGATTATCTATGAATGTTAGTTTAATTAATGAAGTACGATTTTATTTGATATTTTTGGATTATTCATCTATGTAGAAAGTTGATTTAAATGATTTAACTTGTACGAAATGTTGAAAAGATTAACAGTAGATGATGATTTTTGTGTGGAAAAGCTATAAATAAAGCCAATTTCTTGATCAAGAACAATCATATTATTTTCTCCAAGGTAATTATTATTACCCTTTATATAAGTAAAGCTTTATCTTTATGACATTGAATGAATCATTAGTAGTCCTTTCTTCAATAATTCATTATTAGATTACAAAATTACAGTAAACACTCTAAATCAATGAGGTCATGATTATGAAATTTATTAACTTGTAGTGTACATTAATAATCTATCATATTTACAGAAAATTTTGTTTTATTTGGTTTTGTCATTTTAACTGGGAATCTTTCAAATAGGTATATATAGGTTTAAATCATCCATAAATAAACTGTTTCAAAACAAAATATATCAATTTTTAATTGTTGACAATATATATGTGTATATATATCCATTTTGTTCTATATGCTAGTTTATATTGAAAAAACCTAATATTTATCAAATATACATATATAAGCATATAAAAACGATCTGAAATTTTAAAACTGAGCTACGTGAACATCTTCGTGTATTATATGTATATACATGTGGCAATGAATTTGTTAGATGTAGAATTACGCAAGTGTTTTTTAGTATGTAGCATTTGTTTGCATTTACATTCAAGTATACATTATTGGCACTATATATAATTGTACATTATTCTATACAACAGCGTGATTTATAGCATGATTAATGGTGACTTAATCTTGATTAGAAAAATAGTGACTCAATCTTTACGTATTCTAGATTGCTCACAAAGACAAAACAATTACAATAAATTATGTTGATAATGATTTCCATCACTTTCTATTTCGTCATTCTAATCTTCATTTCTTTGTATTTTTCTGTATAATTATATGCATAAATTAACTTTAAATTTTTGTTTTGCGTATTTTACGTATAGGATATATTATTATTCTGCCTCTCAATATCATGCAATATATGAATCAATCATATAGTTGCTGAGAGGATACATTAAATACGAATACTCGATCTAGAGGTTTATTTAAGGAAGTATAAACATATCGTATATACCCCATTATCCACTAATTACAAACCTTTTTCTTTGGAATCATATCGAATTATAATACGTACATAAATAATAATTTAATCAAAAAGAATGTAATCAAATACGTTGTGGATAGCGTTGAACTGATCATCTTTTAGAGGCAAATAATTGCATGTATAAATGTACGTGTTGCCATTTATTTTTGGTGTGTGTTAAAGACGTGTTGCCAAAGTGAACACATCTTGTCGCATTGAGAGCAAAAAGTAATTGATTTTTTTCATATGACCTAAATAATTTGTATCACGTAACCATGTAAGCTAGTAGCTAATGCCTAGTGGAAATATAATAAGAACGTGACAATACACATAAAATAAAGAAGATTTTATTTTTTGGTTTTCATAAAATAAAGAAGTTTATCATTCGGGGCTAAAGTATATTGATCAAAACACATACGTCTCGCTTCTTCTATCTTCAATCGTTTGTTAAGAAAAGGATATAAAGATATAAAAAATATACGTTAGACAATATATAAATGTGTGATAATTTTCTAGAATGTGATAATTTTTCTCTTTTAAGTTAGTTTTTAGGTATGAGTTAAGTTCTAACTATGATATTGAAATCTATACCAAATATCCGATTGTAAACCATCAATGAATATCCAATCTTACAAATTTTGCGTTTCCAATAAACAATTTTAATATAAAATTATGTGTTGGATCTAGTCCCACATTAGTTGGATTTGTGATTTTTTTTCTTGAGGTGCCTTTTGATTTTGAATTATATGATATCAAATCATATTTCACCATAGATATAATAGTATCAAATGAATAATAAAAGTTTCCTAAATTCTTTTTCTGTATATATTGAATAATACAAATAATGTCGTCATATTTGAAAAGTAATCCTAAGTTTTGTTAGTTTAAAACGTTGGTCAAATTACCAATCGTGCATATTGGACAATAAAACTTATTTTTTTCTTTGTTATTTGGATTATAAAAATATTTATAGCCTCAAATTTCAAAAAGGTATTTCTTTACCTAGAAACATATTTGGAATTTTCTGAATATAATTGATATTAGAGAAACAGTACTAAATACGTATATCAATTATTAAATTTTATTCAAATGGAATTCCACCTAAGATGTTATGTCATTGCTCACTAAGAATATAATTTTGTGCAAATATTAACCTAATAATAATTATAATTTGAATTAGGTGATTGGTTGCAAAATCCAATCAAAGTCCACCTCATGTCTGCTTCATGGAAGTGGATCTGGCAGCAGAAAATACAAGAAAATTAGCAAATAAATATATGCAAAATAATAGTGGATATCTATTTTGTGGTTGCAAATTAGTGGACATCTATCTATATATATCTCTATATTATTGTCATTTGAATTACGATATTGCCACGTTGATACTCACCACAAATATAGAAAACTATCAATAATAACAAAATTGTGTATGAATAAACATAAGTGGAGAAAGTAAGTGTGATTAAAGCATATGTAAGAATTAAGACAAACAAAACATAGCTTGAATGAAACTGTGAATATTTGGGAATTATGATTACTGTTGTATGCTAAAATTGGGGTTATGTCGCGAATCTGAAAAGGGTTTAGATTTGGAATCTTTTGGTTTGACTTAAATGAGCCTAAGAGATGATGTATCTTTATCAATCAATCATCATAGTTAGGGACATTCTCACGCTGACGTGTTTTGTTTTGTTTTGTTTTAAATAAGAAATGACAAATGGGTTAATACAATGACAAGATTAACATAAATTATTAGTTGATTTCATGTCGTTATACAGTACGAATTTATTCTGACTCTTTGAAAGTCTAAAACGGGTAGCAAAGAAGGCGTCTTGTATTATCTTAATTTTCAAAGACCTGAAGTCCTGAACCTCTTCCTGCTTAAAAACAAAAGTTCATATAAATATCAATTTTAGAACTTTTTCTACAATTTAAATAGTTACAGAGATTTGAAAGACTTTGAGTTATGAATATTGCCTTATCGATCTAATTGTTTATAAAAAAGAAGTTTAGATTCATGAGCACGGGGAATTTGACTATTTAGCCTTTGATAGGTTCCAAATTAGGTAAATGAGATATGAATCATCAGTCAATACATTTTAAAGTGTTCTGATGAAAATATTTGTATAAATGAGACATTGTGATATCTAATTATTCACTTGACATGCTTTTATTTTTCCTATCTAGTGTCGTCTGCATATTTTTATTACTTCTTATATTTAGTTATTATCATTATAACGCACTTATATCTTATATATTAAAACAGAAGACACTTTTATTTAGACATCTTATAAACTACATGATATAATTAACCTAAGTTTTATAACCACCTTTAAAAATAAGATTAAAATGAGTTTTGTTACAAATTTATATATAAAAATTCAAAATTAATAAAAATTTAACAAAAATTCTAAAGAAACTAAAATTTAATAAAATATATAAGTTACAAAATCGGTTATTGATTCAGTTCTGGTTTTGGTTAGAATTTGATTTTCTGGATAAATAAATTTAGGACACATTCTGGGGGTATTTTGGTTATTTTGAATTAAAACTTATTCAAATATTTTTATTTCTCGGATAGACTTTAGTTCGACATATATCAAGTTGGGGTTTGGCTATTCTAAAAATTCCAATTTTTTTAAAAATTTAACAGAAATACTCTAAAAATATTAAATTTTGTCGTAGTTCCAATTTGAGTTTTGATTTTTATTGGAGGAACGGACTCCGCGAAAATCCTGCGCCCCGGAAAGGCACTCACATGGACTTACACTTTTGTGTATTATACAAACATGATTCACACAAATTTAAAATCTATTTAGCTTTTTTATCAAATTTGATTTATGTTCGATTTCTTTAATTCATGTCGACTTTGGTTCGGATTTCAGGTTTCTAAACATAACATCTTGAAATAATATTCAAAAATATCAACTTATATCTAAAAACTTAAATAAATATGGATTAGAAAACAATCAAAACTTACACTATAGCGTATAGCGTGACTATAATCATACTTTAGTTATTAAAAGTAAACATATCACAAGCATGCTTTTGAAATATGGAATGATTAAGTTGGTCCAAATATAGAACCGGTTTGACCCGGCTCCAAACATTCTGTTTATTACTACTTGCATATTCTTACAAGACAACATAAATTTTCTTGTGATTGGACCAAAAAAAACACAGTTACGACTTTATATAATAGATAGAAAGTAGAAACCCGTACGTGGGAAAATCATTGCACAAAAATAATAGTAAGAATTATTGTATATCGTATATTATACTAATATCTCATGTAGATATGTTTGGGTCAAGTTTCTACGCTTGGCGTAACAACTTGAATTTGTCAACCAATACGAGCAATAGAAGTCATTTTTATTCATTGCATTATAACTCCATTTCTTGACTTTCTCCATTCTTTCCTCTTTATAACAGAACAATAAGTCATCTTTGAATTCGAAAATGTAACCACGTACAAGTCAATCCATTAATGCTCTTTACATATATTTGGTTGCATGGGTTCCCTCTTGAACGTGGAACCGTCACATCAGAAGACAAGTTTTTATCACATAAACTAAATGATGTCCCGTGCATAGGGTTTAGGGTTTAGGGTTTAGGTAATATTTATTTGTTTTATTTATTTATTTTATGATTTGATTTGTATGTGTAAATTTATTAATTACAATATATATGTTTGATATATTAAAAATAAATTTATAGTGATCACCAATATCTGTTGTACACGAAATATATTTTTTATTTCTGTTTACTTAAGTTTTGATGCATTACAATTTTCCATATAAATTTTTTTGACTCGTGTTATTTACGTTTTGACTCATGTTCATTTATGTTTTAAACTCGTTTATAACTTAATTTTTAGACCCGTATTTATTTAGGGTTTTGACCCCGTATTTATTTAGGCTTTAAGATCTCTTTAATTTTGATGTGTTATATATTATCGATAGAATACATATTTTTATTTATTAATATCATAA
>OVBA01005074.1:0-21137 GCA_900406435.1 Lepidium aucheri
AATGGGGTGATGACGTGATGAGGTTGATCATTAGTAGATAGATAGTATGGAAAGGATGTGATCAAATCCTTAGTAGAAGAAGATGAGGATAGATCGGGTGCCATAGCAATGATGAATTAAGGTTTTCTTCGATGAGAAGAAAAATAACGGCTAGATTTAGAAAAATAGGATTTTAGATTTTTAGATCGATTTTGGTTCTGATACCATGCCAATTAGTGTAGAAAGGCTTGGTTTTATTATTGACATAAGGTATGTATTTATAGTTACATAAAGACTTGGTGACCAAATTAAGAGACTTGATGACAAAGCTAAGAGAACTTGGTGACTAAGTTAAAGGAACTTGGTGACCAAGCTAAGAGAATATGCACAAAGTTATTAAGCAATTATCCTAAATGTAACACTTATCCCGTTTTGGGATAGGGATTCCGAGAATCAACCTAACATCCTGGAAAATAAACAATTATCTAACTAGTACCTTTTATCATGTATTTGTGGTAGGATCAATTAAGTTTTCTACCAACAAATCTGGGAGTTGGAAAGAACTTTGACATATGGCTGGTCTAGGCCTATTATCCGGAATTCAGGGATCATTTCATACTGAGATGATATTTATATTCCAAGTCCATTTAATTATACCTTTTCTAGTTAGAAATCTTGCTAAAATAATGCTCCGCAATTTATATAATGGTGATTTATCCCATCTTAGATACATTGGATCTTAGTCTCTAAAATATATATCTCTCAGAATCTTTGCTATTAAAGAATTTCGGTGATCAATGAATCTCCATAATTGTTTTGCTAATAAAGTAGCATTGAATTTTTCAACAGTTCTAAAGCCCAAACCTCCTTCATATTTCCTGTTACACAATTTTTCATATTTTATCGAGTGAATCCTTCTAAGCTACTTGAGTTCCTCCATCATAAATTTGAAATCCATGATGTGATTTTTGTCGTAAGCGACTTAGGTAGCATATAACATGACGTCACAAAGGATGAAGTAACAATGAGTATTGACTTAATTAAAATTTGTTTACTTCATTTCCAAAAAAAATTGGAATACCAATAAATCATTTCCTGGATTTTCTCTTTCACAAAAGAGAATACTTTGGATTTAGCTTCTTCTATCTTTTTTGGGATCCCAATGTATATCTTTATGCCCCCTAAATTTTGAATATCTAGGGTTTCATGAATCTCCTATTTTGTCAAAAAAACTACCTGATAATCACATTGAATCGACAATTTTGAGAAGTTAATCTATTCTTTTGAGACCATGTCGTATTCTTTTAGAGCCCTTAAATTGTAAATATATATATATATATATATTAAGTTACATTATAAAAGAAGAGACTATTATCTACGAAGAGCTAATGAGACATCTTAGGAAAAAATCACTTTTCTCTAGTTTCTAAATTTATTCATGGATGAGGATAGAGGATTCAATTCCTATTGATGATTCTATGCCAAGGAAACAACTCACGGATTTCAGAATAGTAGTAAACTATTTTCAGATCAAGGACAGACTTGGTGGAGTTATTTTGCCTTGGTATGCTGATTTTGTTAACTATTTGGTTGTTGGATAGGTCCTTAAGATTTTGGATTTCTACAAGTGGAAGAAGTTCTTCAAGGATATCAACCACTATTTTTGGGATGAACCTTATCTCTGCAAGAAAGGGTCTGATGGTTTATTCAGGAGATGGATTGTTGAGGAAGAGGTTCAGGGTGTCTTAGAATATCGCCATGGGTCTTCTCGACTTTGGTGGCCTATTATGTCAAAGATGCTTACAATTTTATATCCAAGTGTGATCTTTGCCAAAGAATAGGGAACATCAGCAAGCAAAATGAGATGCCTCAGAATCCAATTTTAGAAGTTGAGGTATTTGATTGATGGGAAATTGACTTCATATGAAAATTCAACCTACAATCTCATGAAAACAACTACATTTTGGTGGCACTTGATTGTGTTTCAAGTAGGTTGAGAGTATAACTTGTACTACTAATGATGTCAAAGTTGTGTTGAAGCTATTTAAGAACATCAATTTCTCCAGGTTTGGAGTCCCAAGTGTTGTGATTAGTGATGAAGGCTCTCATTTCATCAATAAGTTGTTTGAAAACCTATTGCATAAACATGGAGTCAAGTATAAGGTAACTACACCTTATCACCCACAGACTAGTGATCAGGTTGAGGTTTCAAACAAGCATATCAAAGCTATCCTTGCACGAGTTGTTGGAGTCTTGAATGCCAATACCAGGTATATAAGCACTGACTTCAAATCCAAAGGTTAAATTGGGCTGCCAAGCTTGATAACACTCCTCGGGCATACATGACTGCTTTCAAGACTCCAATTGGTATGACTCTACTCCAGATGCTGTATGGGAAATCATGCCACCTTCCTCTGGATATTGAGTACAAAGTTATATGGGCAACAAAGCTTCTGAATTTGATCTCAAGTCAGCTCAAGAAAAGAGAGCAGTTGATATTCATGTGTTAGACGAAATCAGACTTGAAGCCTATGAAACTTCTAAAGTTTACAAGGAGAAAATTAAGGCTTTCCATGACAAGATGATTACTCCAAAGGAGATCACAATTGGTGATCAAGTCATTTTGTTTAACTCAAGGCTAAAGCTTTTCTCTGGAAAATTAAAGTCAAGATGGTATGATCCTTTCAAAGTCAAGGAAGTCTTACCATATAGGACCACCACTCTCATTAATAAGGATGGAGAAGAAGTTACTGTGAATGGTCAAAGGGTTAAACCGTACTTGGCCCATCAGACCATTCCCCATATGACATGTGTTCCTTTAGAAGGACCACCTCAACTCTGATGGGAGTGAGAAGTCAAGCTCAACACTTGGGAGGAAGTCTCATGATATCCTACTATCTTTTTATATATTTTTCTTTTTATCATTAGCATATTTTTTCTTGGTTTCTTTTGTTTATTTTTCTTTGTGTTCAGATCAAAGGAAAGATGAAAAGTCATAAATAGTCGAGGTAGAAATTAGGGAAGATAAAACCCCAACGACCCCGAGATACTCGCACTTGACTGCCTAACTCGACCATAGGGGCCTGAGCGAATCAGTTTTTTGGTGAAAATATTTTAAATAGACCACCATATAGTCGAGTGGGGGCCTCAAATCACGGGTAAACCTTACCATAACATGCTTTTGTACTTCTTGCAGGTGCTTTTGGACAATGGGAGACAGGCTTTCATTTAAATTGGAAGAGTGGGAGACATGGGCTGACATCCTGAGTCATTTACTTTGGTTTTTACCTGCATTTTCACTTTAACTTTTGTTTCTTACGCACTCGCATGCCATTTTGCTTTGCTAACCCATTTGGATATAAAGAAAGCACCTCACTTGACATCATTCTCATGACACTCACTCATACACTCATCGTTCTTTCACTTGCAAGGTTTCTCTGTGGTTTTGAACTTTTCTTGCAGAAGTTCTCCAATTTGGCCAAGTGAAGATGTGATTCGGGGTCGAGTAAAGCATTTTCTTGCTGAGTCCTGCAGTTGAGGAAAGCCACTTGACCTAGAAGCGATCGAGTCGGTTCTCAAAGTTTTTTCCGCAAGTTTGTGAGCTGGGGTTGTGATCATGCGATGCCTAGCAACTCAAGTAATCTGTCAAGCTGAGCTAAAACCATGTCCTTTGTTAAGTCACTTGCAAGAAGTTTTTCAAGAATGCAAAGAGGATTTGAATTTAGCATTCCTGAGAGGCCTCAAACTGGATCATATGTAGAGGAGATGGACAGGCGCATGTCAGAATACATAGGTGATAAGGCCATAGGGAAGAGGCCAGTTTCATCACTAGAAAATGATGAATCCAAAGATGAAGTTGAGCCAATGCATGAGGATGAGGATGATGAAGAAGCAATTATGGGTATGGACTATAAAAAGGGGAAAATCATGAGTCTCAATGAGGCTGAAGATGAAGTTGTTTCCGAGAATGATGGTGATAATGCAGATGATGATTTGGGTGAAGATAAGGATTAGATGAACTTGAGGCCGAAGAAGAGCACATGAGAGCTGGAAAAAAATTCCAAGAAGGATGCAATGGGGTTCATAGGGAATTTTTATCCTGACAAAGAGAGCATGAAAAAGCTTGGAATACATAGGGATGTTAATCTTTTATTTGAAGCATGTGGTTTATCGAAAATCATGTCCCTCAAGTCCAATGCCTATAAGAAAGAAACACACCAATTTCTAACCACAATACATGTTCATTACCAGGACCAAGATATGAGGAGCCTTGGATATATTACTTTCTCCATCAGATACAGAATCTTCCAGCTCATACTTAAGAAAATAGCCAAGCACTTTGGGTTTCCAAAATGACCAGGGAAACTACCGGATTATGAAAAAGGCGAGCTATAAGAGATGTTGCGAATAATAGCTGATCCGGAAAACTTCTCTTTCTCTCAGTCCAAGTTGGCATGGATTTGAAATCCTACATTCTAGTATTTTCATAAGGTCCTTGCCAACATGTTTTTTCAAGGAAGGTAATCGGGATGGTGAACGAAGGAGAAATGTTGATGATGGTTATTACACTCAAGCACATTATTAGTTATAAAAGAGATGATACTACCACTGAAGAGAATCAATCAGGAATCGTGTTTAGTAGTTTCCTCGTTTCTTAGCTATTGTGCTACAGAGAATGAGCCTCCAAGTTTCACTCGAGGCCAACAACAAACAAACTCACTGTTTAGGGTGTGGTGACTCAAATCCTTGAAGCTGGTAATGTGCCGATTAAAAAGTTTTAGCCGATTGAGCCATGAAGCATAGACCTCCCTTACCTCCGCAAGATTGATTATTTAGCCAAAGCCAGCCAACATGAAGCTCATCTATCTATTCAACCATCTTGCATAGGGAAAATCTCTATTAGAATGTTAAGACCTCACTTCAATCAGAATTGACACCAATGTGGACTTCCAGCCTCCAAGCGATCGTTTGTACAACTCCAATGCTCCAATCCAACCAATTAGAGATGACCTGCAAGAGGATATTGAGTTCGAGCCAGTTCAACACTACTTTGAGGAGTACACTACACCTGATCAAGGCAAGGGTCTGAAAGAAGCCCATAGGAAAATTAGGGTATAAGTTGAGCCAATAAGTTTTTATAGAATAAAAGTTGCCTTAAGTGAAAAGGGTATAATTATGATCATCTTGTGGGTTAGAAATAAGAGGGTTTGAGTATGATATTTGTGTACTTGGGTAGATGGGATTCTATTCTTGTATGTGATATGTAGGCATTTCAACTAGTTCTAGGTGTCATTTACCATCTATTTTGTATAGATTCATCTAGTGTCTACACTATTTCATAGTCGTTTTAGGTCATTTGCATACTTAGGGACATTTTCATCAACATTTGCACACAATTTGCATTGGAGTCTCAATTAGGTACCTAAAAAAGCATTTGAGTATCACTTTGGAACACAAGAAGGAAATAAATGTACACTCAAGGTCCACACTCGACCCAATGGGGTTGAGTCCACCCCCACTCGATCTGGTTCGGCCAAGTCCATGCTTAAAAAGTTATTTTTGAAAATTTTCAAGTGCATTCGAGCCCCCTACTTAATCAAGGGTGATCGAGCGGCATCTTCTCAAGCTGTAATCGCAGATTACAAGTCAAACACCTATACTTGACCTATCTACTCGACATGCACATAGTCGAGTAGGGCATCACCTAAACTTTAACTTTTTAGCAGAGTTTTCTAAAAAGGGTATAAATACCCCTCTTAATCACAAACTTATCTTATCCACGTTTTTATGCTTAGAACTCTCTAATTTCTCTCTTGTAATTATATTTCTCTCTTGTAATCACATCCACTCAAAACTCACCACTCTTATCCCACTTTGAACCACAAAAATCATCACCTCCAAAACCAAACATCATTCCCAGAAACATACCAAATATATCAGCTCGCAACTTTACTTTTTTTGATATGCAGGACGTAAAGGAAAGGGCATATGTATGTACTGTGAGAATATCTCTACTCCTCGTCATCAGGCTAAGCATCGTATGACCGAGTTTTACATGATGGATGTTGAGAATGTGGAGTTAGAACCAGAGGAATCTCCTATAATAAAGAAGATTACAATCGTACTAAATGACACACAATCAGAAATAATGCTGGATTTGTTTTTTCATGCTCTCACTGGTCCATTGTATGAGGTTAACTTGGTACTATGGAAAAAAGACATAGCATATTTTATCAATCCAGATAGCATACATAACTTCTTAGACTACAATGTCGAACGAGTATTGGGCTGCCATTTGGAACCCATTGGGCTTATGAAAGTGTTTGCTGCAAGTTGTTTATTATACACCAATTACAAAGTTAGTGAATTCACCTAGAAGGCTCTCACTACTGAGGTACGACTTCTGAATCTGGACTTTTGTCATTTTGTTCTAGGAGTGCAATGGTTAGTGACTCTGGGAATGCTTGGCTGGGTTTTTAACAACTTGAGAATGAAATTCTTATTTAATGAGACTAAGAATGTGTTTTATGGCCAATTACCACTAGAAAACAAAGAGGTTAAGGGAGCTTTTCTGAACAGACTTTTGTTATATGAGAACGTAGTTGCTATGTTTAATATTTGTGAGATAGTACCTAACTTTCATGCAGTCGAGGATGAAGCTTGGATGTTTAACATTTCAAATACTTTTTTTGCAGACTCCCAAGATTTGCAGCTTTGGAACTAGTTTCCTTTTTGAGGATATCTTTGTTGAACCAACATCACTGCCACCATTTATAGAGGGTTTTGATCATAAAGTTTTGGTTGAAGCAAACTCTAATTCGGTCAGTCTGAGGCTTATAAGTATTGTACTCTACAAAAGGATGTGATAGACGAGACCATTCACGACATGCTGAAACAAGATATAATCTAACACTATTCCAGCCCATACGCATTGCCAGCTGTGCCAGTGAAGAAAAAGAATGGGTCCTGGCATCTTTGCATAGATTTTAGAGGTCTGAACAAGCAAAGCACTAAAGATAAGTATCTCATTCCACTCTTAGAAGAACTTTTGGACAAACTGGGTAATACATCTCTCAACTCATTCGGGTCACTAGGAGTACCTTGTAATGATGCCCTTTGGCCTTAAGAATGCACCACGTACTTTTTAGGGCTTAATGAACCACATCTTCCAAGTTGTCTTATACCCCTTTGTACTAATCTTTTTCAAATGATATTCTCATATATAGTACAGACTGGAACTCGCATTTGAGACACATGAAGGAGGTATTTTCTATACTGAGGCAAATACAACTTTATCTGAAACCTTCCAAATGCACATTTTGGGTGACAACTATAGAGTACCTTGGTCATTTCATATCAGCATCTGGTGTCAGCACATATATGAGCAAGAGCATTGTTGTCAGACATTGGCTGATCCCATCAAATCAAAAACAATTGCAGAGTCTTCTTGGTTTGACCAACTATTACCACCGCTTTATTCAAGATTACATATTCTCGCTAAACCACCTACAAATCTGTTGAAGGATAAGGGTTTCTCGTAGGACAACACAACTAATGTTGCCTTTGCTGATCTTAAAAAAGCCTTGACATCAGCTCCTATGCTTTCCTTCCCTGACTTTGAAAAAAACTTCTGGTTGAAATTGATGGTTCTAGTTGTGGAATTTGGTGCAGTGTTGATATAGGATAACTAGGCCTAGGTATTAGGCACTTTTTGTCTATGAGAAGGAACTCCTAGTGTTGTTCATGCTGTCCAATCTTGATAAGCTTACCTTCATCACCAGCCATTCCTCATTAAGACTGACAAGACAAGTCTAAAGTTCTTAACAGAGAAAAAGGTTACGACTCCTTTCCAACATCTTTGGTTATCAAAATTGATGGGGTACACTTATGAGACTCCATATAGATAAGGGAAAGAGATTGTGGTACGAATGCTTTGTCTCAAGTTTCAGGATCTCATTTACTCCATATGGCGTTGGTTCAGGCTTACCATTGATTTTATGATGCTTTGAAATTACTGTGGGAATCTTATTCTAGTCAAAAGAAAGTAATAACACACTTGGCAAAGGACCCACCCTCACATCTATATTTCTCTTTCATAAATGTCAAACTCTATAGGATAGCGAAGCTTGTAAAGGGCACTTATGAGAACATCAAGCTCGAAATCTTGCATTGGTTACATGACTCTACTATTGGTGGACACTCTAGTTGTGATTCCACAATCAATCGCACCAAAAGACTCTTTTACTAGCCTCGAATGAGAGCCAAGATACATAATTACATCAGGAACTATGCTACCTGTCAGCAAAGCAAATACGATCGAGCTGCCTCCCCCAGACTACTACAACCATTACAAATACCCGAGGGAATCTAGGAATCTGTTTCTCTTGATTTTATCGAGGACCTCCCTCCCTCTGCTGGCAAGCATAGTATTCTGGTGGTTATTGATTGATTTAGCAAGAATTCTTATTTCCTTACCTTGTCTCACCCATTCACTGTGATTGATATTGTTTAGTTGTACTTGGATCACATATTTAAGCTTCACGGTCTGCCTAAGGAGATCATATGTAATTGTTATTCTACATTCTTAAGTGAAATCTGGAAGGAACTTTTCCGTTTTCATGGAGTCAAGCTTAAGCATTCTACTGCCTACCACCCCCAAACTGATATGTTTGGTTTTTAACGTTCCTTAGGGCCATATTTTAAGTTGTTTTGCATTAATGTAGATAGTATTCCCATCGTTTATGAC
Organism: Lepidium aucheri; assembly: GCA_900406435.1. Taxonomy (NCBI): domain Eukaryota; kingdom Viridiplantae; phylum Streptophyta; class Magnoliopsida; order Brassicales; family Brassicaceae; genus Lepidium; species Lepidium aucheri. Next base: position 8,726 of record OVBA01005074.1, read on the forward strand.
TGTTTAGGTATGTTTTGTATATTTTGCATTCACATTTGCATTTGGAGCGAATTCAGGATTCAAGGAGAATTTTGCAGCCTAATGGATGCAAGGAACGAATCAGACAATTTGGAATGTTTGGATGAATAAAAAAGCAGAGAAAGCCAACATCTAGATAGCCTCGCACTATAGCCTCGCACTACCCAGGGCGAAAGTCGGCCCGTTAGGCGCAAAATCCCCGCCTTTATGTTGAAGCAACCCTCGCACCCTTGCCTCATGATGAAGTGGTGAGTCCCGAGCCAAACTGAAGATGTGGAACGTACCTCGCCCCTTCTCCTTGCTGATCCACTTTCGAGGACCGTCTCTCAACTTTAACAATTTAACCACTTTAGGTCAGTTTGACCAAGTACACTAGGTTAAGATGTATGTGGGCGATAAATACCTTGATAGCCCACAGAAACAAGGAAGCACACTTTTATGTTAAATTTCCATATTTAAAAGTAGTTTTCTCTCTAGTTCTTGTGTGTTCTTTGTTAAATGATCTATTTGTGTTGATTGGAATATAATTTGCAGTTTTCTTTCTCTTTAAGTTCTTGTTTAGTTTCCCTTGTTCTATTTATTTATGCATTTTATTTCCATTTCTGGGTTTGAGCTCTCACTCATGATGAGTGAGTAGATCTGCATTGGGTAATGAGGAAATGTGGTAGATTGATGTAGATCTTTGGGAATCTAGGTTGTTTAAGCTTGAAATAGATAGGATCTTGCTAGATCTAGTGCTTTTAATGCCAATCTCATACTAGCCACTTAAACTTCAAATCTCCTCCATTTCTGTCAACTAGGTGTTTGTTGAAATGCTTGTCTAAGCTAGATTCTAGGACAGTTATCATTTGGGGCAAGAGATTGAATTCCTTATGCGATTGTTAGCTTCCAATAGATATGCTCTTAATGTCTGCTTCTAGGGTAGGGTTGGAGTTTTATTAAGTGAAAGTCTTTGGTTACGAGAGTGATATAGATGTGATTGTATTCCTTGCTTGAGATCAATTCCCTGTGTGGTTTGTTAAGCATCCTAGTATTCCCCTAGCTAAGCATCGATCATTGACCTCATCCCTCATTACCCAACTTTATTCTCAATTATTTTACCTTGCAATTCTCACTGATTTTCATACTCTGTTCTTGATTTAGTTCTTGTTTTACTATGCTCTGTTTTTAGCCTCTTGTTCTATTTGCTTTTGCTAGGATAAATTGCAACAAAATTTCATCCTTTGACTTAGGCTTGAACTAGGTGGATATGTTAGTCCAGATTGCTTATCAATAAATCTGAGTATTGGTTTGACAAATTCGCATACTACTTACCACTATCTACGATAATTTGGTTGAGTGAAGAAAACTATTTTATCAAATTGGTGCTGTTGCCAAGTCGGAAATTATTGATTTCAATTCGGAAATTTCTCTGCCTAGGATCAAGTTTGTGTTTTTGTTGCGCTAAATTGTTTGTTTGTGCTTCAGAACTTGGATCTTTCATGACCAAGTTAATATCCTACTAACAAACTCGTTGTTTTTGCTGCATTTGCAGGCCTCGCAGGTATCTCTCGCAGCCAAGCCTGAGGACAGTGCAACAACCTACAACACAGACTTAACTCATGCGAGTTAAGCAAAGCTAGTGGTTGGATTTCTGAGATTCTCTCACAGGTTGTACTCGCCGTCCAGCCGCGAGCCCAGCTACCTTCCTGTCCTCGCCACAACTACTCGCAATGGACATTCAACCTCTAGACGAGTATACAGATCTGGACTACTCTAATGTTCCTGAGCATAACATGTCACGAAAGATAGGCACAGCTGAAGAACAAAACACGTATTCTCCACGGTATGGGATCAGCCCACCACCTGTACCCAATAAAATGTTTGAGATCAAGGGCAGCCTCATTACCATGGTGCAAAGCATAAAGGTCCACGGCTTACATTGTGAAGACCCACTAGAGCACTTAGATGAGTTTGAAAGACTGTGTGGAACAACTTAGATCGACTGGCTGAGCAATGACGAACTCAGACTCCGCTTGTTTCTGTTTTCCCTCGCAGAAAAGGCTCAGAACTGGGAAAAGCATTTGCCTCCAAGTCAGATCACATCATTGGCCGAGTGTAAGAAAGCATTCTTAACCAAGTTTTACTCTCCTTCAAGAACGATGAAGCTCCGCACAGCAATATTTCACTTCTTCCAAATGTGGTCCGAATCCTCCTCCCAAGCATGGGACCATTTAAGGACTATGTATCTCAGTGCCCCTGCACCACGGCTACACTATCGAGGCCTTACTCAGTACCTTCTACTGGGGCATTCGCTCTCGGTACTGCACCCTTCTCGATACTGCTAGCAACGGGAACTTTATGCACAAGGATGTAGCCGCGGGTTGGGAATTGGTTGCAAACCTCGCTCAAGCTCAGTAACAGTATAATGAAGGTGATGCAAGCAGCAAAATGTACTCAACTGACTCAGCCTTATTGAGTAAGAAAGAGATACGAGTGATGAATGCCAAAATGGATGAGCTGCTCATGGTCTGACCAAAACAAGCTAAGCAAGTCTACTTGGAAGAGCAAGTCTCCCTAGCAGAGGATATGCGGATCAAAGAAGTGAGTGTGATCCAGCAACCCAAAACTAACATCATCCAACAACCGGCAGTAATGGATGTGTTACAAGAGATATTGAAGGCGCAAAAGACCACAGTTGCTGAACTCACACAAAAATTTGTTGAAGTACATGATCGAATTGATAGCACTCATTCCACCCTAAACCGCGAGATTGAGAGCCTAAACACCAAACTTCAACAAGTTGAGCAACAGCAAGCTAATCCACTACCTTATCTGCATTCGGGACAACGCCTCATAATTCTCCTCGCGGCATCAACAAGACTCATTCAAGAACATTGGTACAGAACATTGGACAGGAACTGACTTTCCTTGCTGCACATATTTCTGGTACTGAGGACAGTATAAACGAAGAGGGGGAGGATGGTTTAAACACAGAAAAGTTTGATCAGCTAACTCCAGAGAGACCACTCGCCAATCCGCCTCACAGCTCAGCACAGCGAGGACAGAATTCTGTGGAGGAAACGCTGCCAGACAACATACCCTCAGCATGTCTTACAGTTACTATCAACGAGCCTCACCGCAAGTAGCACCTTCAGCTGAGAAATCACACCCAAATCAAGAGGGCAAGCCGATATCACTCATTCCACCGTCTATTAAACCTCAACTACCTTTTCCCCAGAGGTTTAAGAAGGATATTGCTGAGACATATAAGACTCTATTCTTCATGCAGATTCAAGACATTGAGCTGAAAATCCCATTAGTCGATGCCTTCATGTTGATGCCTTCTTATCACAAGTTCCTAAAAGATGTGGTAAAGGAGAATACCAAGGAGATCGAGGGTGCAGTCGTGCTGAGACATGAGATCAGCGCTATCATTCAAAGAAAGGAAGTACCCAAGAAGTTAGGTGATCATGGTACCTTTATCATTCCTTGCTCACTCGGACCTCTATCCTTTAGCAATTGCTTGTGTGATTTGGGAGCATCGATAAGCCTTATGCCTCTCTCATTTGCACAAATATTGAGTTTCAGCACCTTCAAGGAATGTAGGATATCATTGATACTTGTTGATCGATCTATGAGAACACCACATGGCCTGTTAGAAGATTTATCAGTTAATGTGGGAGGAGTGCAAATATCCACCGACTTTGTGGTGCTCAAAATGGATCAAGAGCATAAGGACCCATTGGTTTTTGGTAGGCTTTTCCTAGCTATGCCCGGAGCTTTGATTGATGACAATAGAGCTAAATTTGGGTAAAAATATCAGAATAAAGTTCCACATCAAGGACGTAATGAGGAAACCTACAATTGAGAATCTAGTATTCTGGATTCAAGAGATAGATACTCTAAGGGATGAGCTGTTTGAGGAATTAGCAGTAGAGGATCATCTACAAATAGCATTAACCAGACCTGCTCAAGATGGGTATTTGAGGATCAAAGCTGAGTTCTATAAGAAGCTTTTGGATGCGTATCAACCGGTAAAGAGCTCAGTTGTGATCAAGAAGCTGGTAGAGATGAGTACTAAGGGTAAAGAAGCAGCCAAAAGAGTCCCAACTCAGCTGAAAAAGGAACTCGTCGGGTCTGGTTAACACTCGGTGATGCACCTCGCAATAAGAGACAGCGAGGACGCCTTAATGGTGGTGCATGATGAGTGGTCTGAACTAAAAGCATCTAAAGTGGAGATGAAACCACTTCATGTTGGACTAATGTATGCTTTCTTGGACCCCAACTCCACATATCTGGTGATCGTTAACAATGCTTTGAATGATGATGAGCTTGATATGTTGTTGGCTGAACTTAAACGTTTTAGAAAAGTCATAGGATATTCACTTGATGATATCAAGGGCATTTCACCTAGCTTTTGCACGCATAGAATTCACTTAGAAGATGAATCACACTCTAGCATAGAGCCCCAAAGGAGACTGAATCCTATTCTGAAAGAGGTAGTTAAGAAAGAGATCCTTAAATTGCTTGATGCCGGTGTAATCTATCCCGTATCCGATAGCAAATGGGTTTCCCCTGTACATTGTATTCCCAAGAAGGGAGGTATCACCGTATTTAAAAATGAAAATAACGAAATATACCAACTAGAACCATAACGGGGAATAGGATGTGCATAGATTATAGAAAACTTAACTTATCTACTAGGAAGGATCGTTTCTCATTGCTTTTTATTGATCAAATGGTAGAACATCTAGCTAATCACAAGTATTATTGCTTTCTAGACGGATATAGTGGATTCTTTGGAATCCCTATACATCAGGATGATTAAGAGAAAACAACCTTTACTTGCCCTTATGGCACTTTTGCTTATAAACGAATGCCATTTGGTCTTTATAATGCTCCTGCTACATTTCAACGTTGCATGATATCTATATTTTTGGATTTAATCAAGGAGATGGTGGAAGTTTTTTTGGATGACTTCTTTATCTATGACTCGTGCTTCTCCTCATGTTTGTCAAACTTGTGTAGGGTGTTAAGCAAGTGCGTGGAGACCAACTTGGTACTGAATTGGGAGAAATGTCATTTTATGGTCAAGGAAAGGATAGTTTTGGGACACAAGATTTTTGAAAAGGGTATTGAGGTTGATCAAGCCAAGATAGATGTTATGGTTCAATTGTAGCCTCCAAAAACAGTCAAGGGCATTAGGAGCTTCTTGGGGCATGCTGGGTTTTATAGGAGATTCAACAAGGACCTCTCCAAGATTGCTAGGCCACTCACTTGCCTATTGTGCAAAGAGGCAGAGTTCTTGTTTGATAATGAGTGTATGGAAGCATTTAAGAAGATCAAATCCGCACTCACCTTAGCACCACGATGTCGGGGGTTAGAATCCCTCCTTGCCCACAACCGGCCCAAAAGGGAAGGACCTTTCCCTCCAAGGGGTAGGAAAATCATGCTCTTCTGCAGTACCTCGGCGTGACATGAGCATGAAAGGGGTTCAAGAATCTGTTTTCTTTTTATAAGGGCTCAAATCTTTTATTTTGGCTTTATGACCCCATATTGTAGGGAATTGTACAAGCATCGGATTGGACACTGCCCTTTGAGATAATGTGTGACGCTAGCGACTATGAAATATGAGTGGTTCTTGGGCAGAGGAAAGACAAGAAGTTGAATGTTATCTACTACATAAGTAGGAATCTCGATGACACCCAGATTAAGCATGCCATAACTAAAAATGAGCTACACGTTGTGGTCTTTGCATTTGAAAAATTCAGGTCGTATTTGGTTGGGTCTAAGGTAATCGTCCACATAGATCACGCGACATTGAAGTACCTTATGCTGATTTGGTTAACTATCTGGTTGTTGGCGAGATACCTATAAGATTGGAGGGGTATCAAAAGAAAAAGTTCTTTAGAGATGTCAACCACTACTTTTAGGATGAGTTGTACTTGTACAAGAGAGGATCATATGGTGTATTCAGATGGTGTGTGGCTGAAAAAAAGGTACGAGGTTTGTTGGAGCACTGCCATGGATCTACATATGGAGGGCACTTTGTAACTTTTAAGACATTGTGGCAAATTGTACAAGCCAGATTTTGGTGGCTTACGATGTTTAAGGATGCTCAAGCCTTCATCTCAAAGTGTGATCCTTTCCAACGAATGGGGAATATCGAGAAAAGAAATGAGATGCCTCAAAGACCTATCCTGCACATTGAAGTGTTTGATTGTTGGGGGATTGACTTCATGGGACCCTTTAATCCGCCATTGCGTGGAAATAGTTACATCTTAGTGGTTATTGATTATGTCTCCAAATGGGTAGAAGCCATAGCATGTCCAACAAATGATGCTAAGGTGGTTATTAATTAAAACCATCATCTTTCCCAGTTTTGGAATCCCACGAGTTGTAATTAGTGATGGCGGGTCATACTTCATCAATAAGATGTTTGAGAGCTTGCGTAAAAAGTATAGACTGAAACATAAGGTGGCCACACCTTACCACCCTCAAACTAGTGGGCAAGTAGAGGTTTCAAACAAGCAAATAAAGGGGATACTCTCAAAGATAGTTTGCGCTTCCAAGAAAGATTGGGCAGCTAAGCTTGATGACACGCTTTGGCATATAGGACTGCATATAAAACCCCGATTGGGAGGACACCATTTCAGCTATGATTTATAAAATCCTGCCATATACCCGTTGAGATCGAGTATAAAGCAGTATAGGCTACAAGGTTACTCAACTTCGGTCTAACGACAGCCCAAGAGAAAAGGCTAATCGACATGCATGAATGAAGGAAATCAGAATTGACGCCTATCAGAGTTCTAAAATCTACAAGGAGAGAACAAAGGCCCTTCACAACAAGAAAATAGCACACAAGAAAATCTCACCCGGAGATCAAGTGTTTTTATTTAACTCAAGGCTCAAACTGTTTTCCCGAAAGTTGAAATCTAGATGGACTAGTCCGTTTGAAGTTAAAGATGTTCTACCATTGGGAGCAATCACTCTAATCAACAAGAAAGGGGAACATTCACGGTTAATGGACATATAGTCAAGCCTTACTTGGCAACATAAGGGATTCCAGAGAGAACTATGGCGGTCCTCGATGAGCCCCTCCACTCTGAATGAGAGTAAATAGTCAAGCTTCAGACTATAAACAAGCTCACTTGGGAGGAAGTCCCATGCATATCATTGTACATAGTTTAAATCTGCTTTTATGTTTTTAGAATGTGCTTTTGGTCTTTTCGTTTGGTTGAGATATTAATCTCCTGGTTAATCAAGCTTCATGGAATCAAGTGTAGAGGTTAAAGGAAGGAAAAACTGAACACAAATGAACCAGAAACTTTTACACTCGAAGAATCTCTGTGAAGAGCGCATGCGAGGATGGCACCTTATCTCCAGAGAGGGTGCCTCGTTTCTGGTACTGCGAGGCACCACCGAGAGGCACAGAAAAATGTCTCCTAAAGCCTTGCATAAGTCTCCAAAAAGGTACCACTCCGCTCCTTTCATTGTATATATTGCATTCCATCATTTTTTTTTGTCAACCTAGGGTTCACCTCTAAGCTTTCATACACACAAGAGACTGTGTGACATAGTTTGGGGAAGGGTCCTAGGGCTTACTGACCTTTTGTTTTGTGATTCTTAATTTGTCTCTCATGCATATCATCTAGACCTTAAAAATCCATTAAGATTTTTCTTTGAGCATTCAGTGTTGCATTGCATAGTATATAAGGCATAGAAAATACCTAAAATTTTAAAAATTTTAAAAAATGAATCCCACAAAAATAGAGTATTCATGTAGATGCATTCATTTAGCGTTGTGTATAGGTTGCATTTACGTAGGATTCATGCATTCATATTTGTTATCTTGGGGAGTTGTCTTGATGAATGATGGGCAGCCTTGTTGAAGTTGGTTAGTTAGTGACCATTGTGAAATGCTCTTGATTGGTATTAGGCCCCTTTGGAAAGATGAATGGTGGATCATTTACCTTAGTGAAGTGTGTTTGAGTTGTGTCTCCAAAGGGTACTGTTTGATTCCTTCTAATTTGAACTTAAACTGCTAATCTATGGCCTAGAGATGCATCGAATATCTTCCTTCTTTATGCTTAACATGATCCGTTGTTTATGTGGTAAATCCCTCTCATATTAAGTCAAAAACGAAACAACTGTGTAAGCTGCCCGCCAAAAACTAAGTAAGTGGTAAAGGTGAAGCGGCTGGGAGAATGCATAAACCTGTAGCCTCTCATGCACGTGTATATCCGCTGCTTACTTTATATGCGGGTTGGTGAAACAATTGGGAGGATGCGTAAACCCGTAGCCTTTCACGCTTGTGTAAGCCAACTTCAGAAAAGCCAAAAGGGCAAGAACAAAAAGAAAAGATAAAGAAAAGAATAAAAAGCGGGCAGCCAAAGAGTAAGGGAGAGGGAACCACTTGTGTAAAAGAACTGATCATGTTAAGCTTAGATAAGTCAAAATATATACTCTTTGACCTCTAGTCTCTTTTGAGGACCACACCACTAAAAATAAGGAATTGGACTTGTATTCTTAGAGGTCAGCTTAGGCATTAGGGATCTATAGGCTAGATGCTAAGCTTGGATGTGATTACATTATGGTTTTCCAAGGTGATAGAGGCTAATAAGTGGATTACAACCCTAACTCAGCAGGTCGCTCATTGAAAGAGATATTCCCTTTGTTTGCAGTTCCTTCCATCTTATGCTATTACACTTGCTTGAGGCCAAGCAAGATCTAAGTTTGGGGGAGCTGATATGTTTGGTTTTTAGTGTTCCTTAAGACCATATTTTTAATTGTTTTGCATTCATGTAGATAGTATTCCCAGCATTTTGGGCTGTTTAAGTATGTTTTGCATTTGCATTTGCATTTGAAGCGAATTCAGGTATTCAAGGAGCATTTTGGAGTCAAATAGATGCAAGGAATAGATCAGAAAAATTTGGGATGTTTGGATGAACAAAGGAGCAAAGAAAGCCAACATCTAGATAGCCTCACACCATAGCCTCGCACTACCCAGGCCAACGGCCGACTCAAGATAGACCCGTTAGGCGCAAAGTCCCTGCCTTTATGTTGAAGCAACCCTCACACCCTTGCCTCGTGATGAAGTGGCGAGTCTCGAGCCAAACTGAAGACGCGGAACGTGCCTCGCCCCTTCTCCTTGCTGGTCTACTTGCGAGGACCGCGTCTCAACTTTACCTATTTAACCACTTTAGGTCGGTTTGACCAACTACACTAGGTTAAGATGTATGTGGGCTATAAATACCTTGATAGGCCACAGAAACAAGGATGCACACTTTTATGTAAAATTTCCAAATCTAAAAGTAGTTTTCTCTCTAGTTCTTGTGTGTTCTTTGTTGAATGATCTACTTGAGTTGATTGGAATATAATTTGCAATTTTCTTTCTCTTTATGTTCTGGTTTAGTTTTCCTTTTTCTATTTATTTATGCATTTTATTTCCATTTCTGGGTTTGAGCTCTCACTCATGATCAGTGAGTAGATCGATATGGTAGATCGATGTAGATCTTTGGGAATCTAGGTTGTTTAAGCTTGAAATAGATAGGATCTTGGTAGATCTAGTGCTCTTAATGCCGATCTCATACTGGCCATTTGAATTTCGGATCTGCTCTATTTCCGCCAACTAGGTGTTTGTTGAAATGATTGCCTAACCTAGATTCTAGGTCAGTCATAATTTGGGGTAAGAGATTGAATTCTTTATGTGATTGTTAGCTTCTAACGGATCTACTCTTGATGTTTTCTTGATTTAATTTCCACTATTAGGGTAGGGTTAGAGTTTTATTAAGTGAAAGTCTATGATCACGATGTGGTTTGTTAAGCATCCTTGTATTCCCCTAGCTAAGCATCAATCGTTGACCTCTTCCTCATTGCCCAACTTTATTCCCACTGATTTTACCTTGCAGTTCTCATTGATTTTCATGCTCAGTTTTTGATTTAGTTCTTGTATTACTATGCTTTATTTTTAGCCTCTTGTTATGTTTGCTTTTATTAGGATAGATTGTAACCGAATTTCATCCTTTGATTTAGGCTTGAACTAGGTGGATCTGTTAGTCCATATTGCTTAAAAATAAATTCGAGTATTGGTTCAACGTTTCCCATACTACTTACCACTATCTATGATCATTTGATTGAGTGACGAAAACTGTTTTTATCACAATCTAATGGGCATACAGAGGTTACAAATCAGACTTTGGAAACTTATCTCTGTTGTATTACAGCTGACACTCCTAGCCCCTAGAGCAAGTGTTTGACTCTCGCAGAATGGTTGTTCAACACTACCTACCACTTAGCTGCTCTCATAAATCCTTTCGAAGTTGTGTTTGGCTACCCCCCCCCCTTACTTTTTCATTTCCCTTACCTTCCAAGGGAGAGTTCATCTGCAACTGTAGACATACACCAACAGACTCGTGAAAGCATTATTACTATGCTGAATATTCAAATGCATAGAGCACATAACATGATGAAACAACAAGCTAACAGTAAGCGCTCTAACCGTGAGTTCAACGTGGGTAATTTTGAGTATCTGAAACTCCAACCTTACTGCCAACATTCCCTCAAGAATATTTGTTGTCCTCACAACTATCACCAAGGTGCTATAGTCCTTTCCGTGTGATTGGTAAGGTTGGAGTGGTTGCCTACAAGCTAGAGTTGCCCTCATCTGCTGAAATCCACAATATCTTCCATGTCAACCAGCTCAAACTTTGTCTTAATCTAGATGGTATGACTGCTGCTGATCCTCAATACTGGATAGATCTGGGTACTACAAAGGAACTTGAAGCAGTTTTGGATAGGAAGGTTATGAAGCGCCGCAATACTGTAGCCACAAAAGTCTTGGTTCAATGGAAGGATTATCCTGCAAATCAAGCCACATGGGAATTCTATCAGAGTCTTGCCGCCAAGTTTCCTCATTTCAATCCTTGAGAACAAGAATGCTTTTGGGAGGGGAGTATTGATATAGATATAATAAAGCTCCAATTTGATCGCTTTATTGATCTAATATCGATTTACTAATTAGGTTTAAATCAATGTAATCATACTCTCAGTTAACATTGGTCTATCCTCGTACTCACGCTTTATGTAAATGCTATCAATACATAAATCAATTTCATCTTTCTCCCTCTATTCTGCTATCATTCTCTATCGTCATTCGCCATTCATTTGTAGAGCTTCAAGGTAACCATTCTTATCATTAAGGTTATCTTCCAGCCAATTAATACCCTGTTTTCGATTTCTATTAGAGAAACTCTACACAGGATTTTCCCTATCTTCTGACATTTGTATTAGATATCTGTAATTCTAGAGTTGGAGTGGCTTCTAAGGCGCTGCTCTATACTGGTCACCTGTTTTTGGTGGAATATAAACGAAGTGATGTCTTGTTAGAGTAATATAGGTGACTATGCAGATTTGCAAATAATTGTTTGTGACAGTGGACACTCTACGCGTGCTAGCTCAATATATTCTTTATAATGTTTATTTGTAGTGATTTAATCACTAATACTTTTATCTGAAAAGTTAAATCGATTAATTTTGGTTGTGTTACTTTGCCATGGTAGTCATTCTTGTTGCTTCCTTCTTACCACAATATTGATAAGCTAATGTCTGATAGAAAGAAGCCTAATAGTTCAGATTAGTTGTTATGTTGATCAGAACTAAACTTTGGTTATGTTTTAAACTATACTATTTCGGTGTTTCTCGGCTTAGTATTCAGTCTCTATATGCATGGCCAAATTTGTTTTGTCTATTCTTTTCTAAACCAGTAAATCAGAGATAACTTTTTTTCATCTTATAGTGTTTCCAAAAATTTTGTACATTATGCAACTGTTTCTTGCAATGTAGAGAACATTTGCTAAAAGAAGGCATCCATTATTTACTATATGGAGTTTTTTAAGATAAGAAGATGCATTGATGAAGACGTTGAGTTTCAAGATGTATTCTTGAACTTTAAGAAAGATGGGTCTCCTCTAATGAATAGGTTGCAGCTTACTCCTACATTGGAGACGATGATACTATCAACCATATAATTGGAATACAGTTCTTCATGGAGACATACATCGACTTTCGACCTATTCTTGGATCTTCAACAAAAGAAAAATCAATCAATGGGATATACTCATCTTTAGCCGCTGGGGAGGGCAATGTTTCGCAAGGGATGTGTTGTTTTTTTGGCTAACTGATGAGGTTGTGTCTATGAAGATATTGTCACGCCTGACACCAAGAGAGGTTGCATCTGTTAGCTATATATGTTGCATGCTATATGTACTGACAAATAATGAGAATTTTTGGCGAAGGATTTGTCAGAATGGAACTGAAACTACATGTGTATTAGAGGATGTTTGTAACACCCTAAACTCGAAAATTCATGTTCAACACATTTTTAGTAAAGCCTTGGGCGGACCTTACA
>OVBA01005075.1:0-21137 GCA_900406435.1 Lepidium aucheri
ATGTATTATTAATGAATGAGAGTTACAATATATATATATATATATACAAGACTAAGGACATAATACAACTAGAACATGCAAAACCCTAATGACTAATGGAAAGTAGTGTGTGGGCTTTCTCCATTGGGCTTCANGGCTTCAGTCTTGTGTCTTGTAGTGAGCCGGTTATGGAGTCCATCCATATTTACTTTTAGTTTTATAAACAAATATTTTTTTACTTATATTTTTATAATAATCTAATATTATTTTATTTTATATTAAGTATGAGATAAATATATATGATTTTTTATAATCATAAATGAAAATAATTATTTAAGATCATTAAATTTGATATTTTGAATAATTGCTGGAGAAAAATTACATTTTAAAATATATAAAAATACAGTAAATTTTTAAGATCATTAGATTTGACACTTTGAAGAATTTTGTTAATGAATAACTTTGAAACATGTTGGAACCAGTCTTAGCACAATGAGTATGAAAACTAGGGTTCCTGATTAAAGGAGTGGAGGATAATGGGCAAGGACACTTGTAAATTGGATTAGGAGCAAGAGCTAGTTAACTAAAAACAAGAAAAGGTGATTGCCGACTTGGATTTCTTATTAGACTTTTGTATGCAAAAAAACGAATCCTTTTTTTTAAAGGATTGTGCCTCTAATTATAGTTTATAGAGGCGGTTACATGTGTAGAAAATAAATGAAAATTTACAAATATGTTGATAAGACTAAATCTCTATAACATTCGTGCTAGATTTGTGTAAATTTTCCATATCGGAAGAGAAAATTTTCCATTTATTTGTTTGCTAACGTGTCATCCGACTTCTCTTTAGGTTCGTAGAACCTTCCAAGACGAGACATTTTCCCGAGTCAAATATATTATCCAAGTTGAAGACTTAGTGCTTGCAACCGGGATGTTCTTTTGTATTCGATCCGTTATTTTTAGTCGACCAAAGTAGGATCTCGGATCCACCTACAACAATTGTCCCTCCCCAAACTCGAAAAATTTTGGTGCCGAATTTCCGAGTCAGAAGGTTTTTGTCATCCAGAATCTTTGGTCCACGTGTCAATTTTCAAGTGGGCTAGTCAAATAATCGCCTCAATTTTACGTGAATCATCATTATTACCGCGTGGCATCGCTTTGATTACTTCCCGCTCAATTATAATTACCGTTTTGCATCATTTCGAATCCCAGTAACTTTTACAAATACTGTTCTTCTTCTTCTTTTGTCATTCACCTTTCATCTGTGTAATCTTGCTTAATGACTTCCGAGTTCTTCCATTTTAAAACTCCTTCAAATTTTCTAACTTTTTCTTTATTCTTCTTCAAAAGATGGGTCTTGATGATTTTAAACTTTCAAACATTAAAGCCGATGTAAACTCCACGCTTGAGGGTTTGAATGTTCGGTCTTCTAGAGGACCTTCTAGGGTTTCTGAACCCTTAGCTGCTTCAACTAGAGACATTGTTGAAGTCCCTTCAGGGCCATGGAGATTCGCGGCTTACAAAAAAGGTGAGGGTTGATGCACCGCTAAGGATTGGTTCCCCAAGAGGAGGCGGTAGGAGTGGTTCCGCGAGTGCTTCTCGTGGAAGGAGTAAGGGTACCCCTGACTTCTGATTTACCTACACCCATGCTAGTCCGCGTTCAATTTTGGACTTTCTGTCTGAATGGGCTGGCTTAATGAGCCATATTAGGACTTGGTTGGAGCGTCTCCCCTCCCTAGATCAGATGAAGAACCGTGAAGAGTATGAAAAGGCTTTGTACTTGCTGTTCTAGGTTCGTATTGATATTTTGATTATTGCATCGTGTTTACTTTCTTGCTTCCAACTTCTAACTTGTTGTTTTCTCGATGTCTTTGCAGTTTATCGCTAGCTTGAACAATATCATGTTAGAACATGAGAGGTCTGTCTGACCGTTTTGGCCGAATTGCTGCTCGATTTAATGATCTAGATAGGAACCTTGAGGCCCGTTTGTCGTACGCCCAATTTATTGGGTTGATAAATGTTCTCCAATTGTTTTCCAACTATGGAGTCGATATCCCTCCTGCTGTCACCGACTTGATGACTGCCAAGGTGAACGTGTTCATGGAACTTGTTGATAAGGTGATCTTGACCCCACTACTTCCAGGGGATCTGGTCGTCCTTATTTTCGAAGTCGGAGAAGCCTTCAGTGCTGGTGAAAGTGTCCTCCCAAAAGCACCGTGATTTTTTCAGGGTTTGTCGTAGTCTTCTTTTTGTAATCGTTGCTTGGCTTCTTTTTTAAAATTGCACATACTTTTGTACTCAGTGCTTCTTTTGTAAATATTTTTCCTGTGTATATGAAATAAATTTTGACATTTAGTATGAATCGAAAATTCGTTTAGTTGATTGATTTGTCATTTTACGAATTCTGGTTCCCGAGATCTTTTTCTTGTTTTTACGCGTTTAATCAAGTTTTTTCCCGCGTTTAGAGAGTTTGATCTCGTTTTAGCTTAGAAAGAGAACTTTTCCGTTATGCGGCTTTTAAATCTGAGATTTTAGGACTTAGTTTAAGTTTAAAGAAGTATGGACTCGGAAACCATATTCGTAAACTTTTATCTAAGGAATTTCTGATTATCTGTACAAAAATCATGTTTTGTCTTTGTTCGAGACTTTCATCTCGTAATTCTGTACAAAGTTATGCTTTGTTGTTAAATGAGATTTTAATCTCGATAAATATGTACAAATCTATGCTTTGTCTTTTGATGAGAATTGATCTTGTTAATCTATACGAAACTATGTTCCCTCGTTTTGTGAGAAGTTAATCTCATTACGTCTGCACAAAACTATGCTTTTTCTTTTGACGAGAACTGATCTTGTAAATCTGTACGGAAATATGTTCCGTCATTTTGTGAGAAGTTAATCTCATTACGTTTGCACAAATCTATGTTGTGTCTTTTGACGAGATGATCACGTATATCTGTTCAGAACTATGTTTTGTCGTTTGGTGAGATTGTAATCTCAAAAGATCTATATAAAGCTTATGCCTTGTCTTTTTTGAGAGAATTGGATTCCCGTCAATGCTACAAGTGGTTAGTCTCGTAATAGTCAAGTATTGTATCTGAGTTTTGATTAGGAATAAGACTTTGGTTTTTCTATGAGCTTTTTGAGGTCATACTCGCCAGTTAGAACTCAGTTTTAAGGATAAGGACTAGGTCTTAGTCAGAGATTTTCGAGATTGGACTCGGCGAGTTTAGGACTCGGTATTAGAGATAAGGTAGGCCTTAGTCTGATATTTTTGAGGTTAAACTTGGCGAGTTAGAAATTGGTTTTAAGGATAAGGACTATGCCTTAGTGAGAGATTTTCAAGATTGGACAAGTTTTTCGAGGTTGGGCTCGATGAAGTTTCTGTGATTTGGACAAGTTTTTCAAGGTTGGGCACGGCGAGATTTTAGGACTCGGCTTAAAGATAAATTGTGTTTGTAGTTGCGAGATTTTATCTCCACTTGCGACTTTGGTGGATATAGGGTGTAACCTTTTTTTTTTCTTTAGATGCCGCCTAGGGGCAAATAAAATATTTATAGAGTTCTAGCTGGACCCGAAAGCTACCTACGTACCCCAAAGGAATCAAGCCAAGACGTAGTTTTCATTACATAATTAATTAAGTAGACAGAGATGTAATAAGTGACGCATCTAATTTGCCGAGATGGCGAGCCTTTGGTAGTAGTATTGCTTTAAGTTGATGGAGTTCCAACTTCATGGGACCGGTTCTCCTTCTATGTTAGCGATCTTGTACACTCCAGGCTTTACGACTTCAAAGATAATGTATGGCCCTTCCTAATTTGAACCAAGTTTTCCGGCATTGAGTTCAGCCACGTTCTCTAACACTTTTCGAAGTACAAGGTCTCCAACTGTAAAGTATTGTCCGCGTACTTTCTTATTGTAGTACTTTTCGGTTTGTTGTTGATACTTTTTTACTCGAAGAAGTGCCTCGTCGCGTTCTTCTTCTAAGTCGCCAATGCTATTTTCCATAGCATTGTTGTTAGCGTCTTCATTCTCGGAAAGACGTTCTCGGCGTAGAGTTGGCACAACTATCTCGGGTGGAGCCATTCCCTCTATTCCATGAGAAAGGGGGAATGGAGTTTTTCCTGTCGATCTCCGAGGTGTGGTCCAATGTGATCATAATACGTCTGCCAACTCGGAATCCCAACTTCCCTTCTTCTCAGAGAGTCGCTTCTTTAGACCATCGAGGATCTATTTATTTGTGGCTTCATCTTGGCCATTTCCTTGTGTGTTTTGCTGCTTTGATTTACTTACGCGGATATTCCATTTGGCGCAAAAGTTGGTGAATTTTGCTGAGAAGAATTGAGATCTGTTATAAGTCACAATCTTATATGGAAAACTATGTTGGCAGATGATATTCTTCCACACAAATTTTGATCATGTCTCTATCCTTGATCTCAGAATAAGCTTCTACTTTGACCCACTTTGAGAAGTAGTCGGTCATAACGAGCATGAACCTTTTTTGTTGTGATGACGGTAATGGCCCGACTATATCCATTGCCCATCGCATAAATGGATAAGGCATGAAAGCTGATGTCAACTCCTCGGTTGGAGTTTGAATGATGTATCTGTGTCTCTGGCACTTGTCACACTTAGCAGTGTATTCGGCACAATCTTTTGCCATAGTCGGCCAATAGTAGCCTAGTGTTCTTATCTTCTGCACAAGTGTTATTTGTGTTTTCCTCCCGCTCCATCATGTGTCTTTTTTATGATCTCATCGACCTCGTCACCATGAATGCAAGTGAGTAGTACCCTGTTTGTACTTCTTCGGTAGAGTTTTTCGCCGAGTTGGGTGTAAAAAGCACACTTGGCTTTTTATCGGCGGGCTGCCCATCTGTCTTCTGGTGCTTTGTCGTCCAGAATGTACGCGACGATCTCGTCTTGCCAATCCACCTTTGGTTTGTCATTCTGTTTGGCATCTGCCATCTCAGAATTTGATCCTTCTCGCGCTTCGTCTATAGCTAAGACAAGTTCTAGATCTCCTTTTGGAAGGCTTATACTTGGGTGATCTATACTTTCCATTGGGATGATTCATCTTTGGATGGGATCTGTTGTGGATGCAAGAGCTGCTAACGCATCGGCAGATGTGTTCTCGAACCTTGAGATTTTATTGATGTTAAATCTCAAGTCTTTGGTAACCTCCTTAACCACGTGAAGATAAGCTTCCATTCGATCATTCTTTATGTCATAACCTCTGTTAACCTGGTTAACGATGAGTTGGGAGTCGCAATAGCAATCGATATCGGTAGCTCTGACTTCCTTAGCCAGTTTAATTCCAGTGATTAACGCTTTGTATTCTGCTTCGTTTTTTTAAAGTTGGGAATGCAAGTCGGAATCACTATTCTAGGACTTCTCCTATATGGCTTTGTTGTGATGAAGATCTATCCACGTATATCTTCCATGTTTAATCTTTGGCCGACTCTAGAGGTTCTAGATCTAGAGATAGCTCGATTATGAAATTGGCTAAGACTTGCCACTTCGCACTTGTGCATCCTTTGAACTTGATGTCATACTCGCTCAATTCGATTACCCACTTCGTTAGTCTCCCTGACTAGTTTGGACTATGCAATATCGTCCGCAGTGGATGATTTGTTAATATTATAATAGTATGAGACTGGAAGTAGGTTCGTAACTTCCTTGCTGAAGTAACTACCGCTAGTGCGAGCTTCTCTGTACTCGGATATCTGGACTCGGCTCCATTTAATGACTTGTTGATATAGAAGATTGGGTACTGAGTTCCCCTGTCATCTCGAACTAGTACGCCACTACATGTCGAGGTAGAGACCGCGATGTATAAATATAGTGGTTCTCTGTTTTTTGGTTTGGCGAGTGTCAGTGTTGTTGAAAGGTACTCTTTCAACTCGGAGAAGGCCTTTTTGCAGGTTTCATCCCTCTTGAACTCTTTGTTTCCACACAACAAGTTGTAGATTAGAAGACACTTGTCGGTTGAACGCGATATGAAGCAGTTCAGGGCGGCTAGTCGGCCCGTTAGCCTTTGTACCTCTCGCTTATTCTTTAGAGAAGGAAAATCTTGGATTGTTGTGACATGCTTCGAATTAGCTTCAATTCCCCTTTGAGTGACTATGTATCCGAGAAATTTTCCTGATGTAACCCTGAAAGTACATTTTGGTGGATTGAGTTTCATCTGGTATTCGTTCAGAGTCTTGAAGCAACAAACTAAATGATCGACATGATCTTCTGCCTTTAACAACTTGACCAGCATTTCGTCTATATATACTTTCATTGTTTGCCCGAGTTGGTCGGCAAACATTTTGTTCACGAGGCGCTGATAGGTAGCTCCAGCGTGCTTCAGTCCGAATGGCATTACTTTGTAACAATAAGTGCCACGTTCCATGATGAATGAAGTTGTATCCATGTCATCGGGGTTTATCTGAATCTGATTATATCCTGAGAAAGCATCCATGAGCGAAAAAAGTTTGTCTCCAACTATTGTTTCTACGATTCAGTTTCGGCAACGGGTAGCTTTCTTTTGGACAGGCTTTGTTGAGAGCAGTAAAGTCTACGCAGACTCGCCATTTTTTATTCTTCTTTAGAACGACTACCTGATTGTCTAGCCATTCAGGATATTGAATTTCGATGATAGATCCGATTTTAATCAACTTTTTGACCTCTTCAATTACGGCATTTGTTCTCTCTGGCCTAAGCTTTCTTCTTTTCTGTTTAATTGGCTTATATGACGGATCAACATTTAGCCTATGACTTGTGATTAACGGGTTGATTCCAGGCATGTCACTCGGTGCCCATGCGAATGTCGTCACATTCCCTTCAAAGAGTTGAATCAGCTTCTCCTTGATTGACTTGCTCAAGTCGATGCTGATGCTTACACATTTTGTTGGGTCAGCAAAATCGATGTTGACGAGTTCAACAGTCAATTGGTCTGGCTTCTCGAGGGCAGGTGGTTCAGTTAGTACTCTGCTTCCTATTAATGCAGCGATCATGCATGATTTAGTCCTTAACTTCAACTCAGCGATGAAGCAAGTTCTAGCCATCTTCTGATCTCCTTTGAATGTAGAGACTCCTTCGTTTATCGGGATCTTAACACATTGATGATAGCTTGAGGGAACAACTTTCATTGTGTGAATCCAAAGTGTTCCTAGGATCATGTTGTAGATTGGTGGCTTATTTACAACAAGTAGTTTGATCCATCTCGTAATTCCAGCAACCCGGACTGCTAGCTTCATCGTTCCGATTGCATTGATTGTACTTTCATCAAATGCTGTCAAGATCTTAGCCACGGGTTTGAGCTGAACATCCAGCAGTGCCATCATAACTAAAGTCTCTTTGAATATAAGGTCTACTGAACTCCCGGTATCGATGAGAATTCGTGAAACATCACAGTCGGCAACTCGGAGTTTGACGACTATGGGATCACTATGCGGGAAACTAACTCCTTTAACATCTTCAGCGGAGAAAGTGATCACCGAATCAACTACATGCATGCATTCCATAATGGGCTTCTGGTTGACTGAGGCGAGAATCTTTTGTTCGTACTTCTTAATTGAACGAATAGTGTCATCACAAAACTGCAATCCACCCATGATTAACCGACAATAACTCATGGATCACCTGATCCATCATTGTCTCCTAATGGCTTTTGCTGCTTAGTCATCTCTGAGGTGTCATTTTTGGATTTGCCAATTTGAAGACAGCTTCTCGCAGCTCCGCTTCTTTTCGCTTTTGCGCTTTGTACATCTAGGTTTCCTCTTCTGAAACCTCCAACTCTCCTTTACTGAATTTCTCAGCAAGAAACTCTTGTAGTTGTTTGCACTTTGCGGTCGAATGACCTGCTTTTTTGTGGGACTTGCAGTATTCGTTCCAGTTATAGGTGTGGTTAAATGACTTATCGCGGGGGCTGCTACTCTCCCTAACTCAAAAAGTGGTTGCTCAGTTTGCTTTCCCTCTATTGTGCTGTCTCAGATAGTAGTGCCCTTCTCTCATCTCTTTAGTTGCTGAGTTCTGCTGCGTATCTTGATTCTATGAGAGGATTTGTTTTTCTTCTAAGTACTCTGCATTTCTCGCCGCTCTAGAAAGGGCATCGAAGATTGTATTGGGCCTGTTGACGAAAAGGTCCCGCTTAAGTGCCTCATCGGTCACCATTCCAGTTCAAAGGGTTTTAATAGTCATGTCGTCACTGACTTTGGCTTTTGTCAGGATCTTTTGGAAGCGTCTGAGATACGACTTCAAAGTCTTGTCGAAGCCTTGTCTTAAGGATCTAAGCTTAGCAGCCGAGGTGTCCTAGTTTACAATTAACCCGGTTGGTTGAAGCTTTCGATTAACCCGGTTGGCAGCTTGGTGAACTATACTAAGGCGTCTCCAATCAAATTCTCTGTGAAGTGTTGGCAGTAAGTTCCGTCTTCATTATATATGGTGTAGTTGGTCCCATTCATCATGACGTTGAAGGAGCTCATAAATTCTACTGGGTCCAAATTCCTATCATAGGAGGGGCATCGGAGCCGCAATCCTCTGGTTACCTAGACTTTTCTCAGTCGTAGTGCGAATGGCGAGTTATGTGCCTGAGCTAGGATCTTTCCTATCTCAGGTGCTGAGCTGGTAGCTTGATAAAATTTTGACCTCATGTCATACATCATCTTCAGTACGGTTGCAGCGTCTAACATTGCTTGACCATGTTCTCCAGGCATGCTTGTAATTGCGGAATGGTCTTGTACCAAGGTGTTTGTTGGCTATGGACTCGGTAGTTCTCTGAATAGTGTTCTTTGAACACTAGCCAATGCTTCTACACATGGCCTATTGGCCTGTGTAGTCGGGAGATTACTCTCATTCAAACGAGATTTGAGTCTATTGAATCTCTCGGTGTTTCTCCGATCAGAAGTTTCATGATGTTCGATAAGGTTTCACACTAAGGTCCCGAGCATCGATGATCCTGGTGGTGGTGGCGGAAGATCAGTATCTTCCCGAGTCTCCTGTTGGTTCTCTTCCTGAGTTCGAGTTGAATTCGGGGTTAATCCATTTGTTAAATCGACATGCTCCTGAGGGAGAGGTTCCCTCCTTTCTGGTGAGCTGATTGTGATTTTGCCTTCAACCATCTTCTTTCTCTCAAGTTCTCTCTTGCTTTTGTGAAGATGTCCTTCGATATCTTCCCCACTGACGGCGCCAACTGTTGGAAAAGGTCTTAGAACAATGAGTACTAAAACTAAGGTTCCTAATTAAAGGGTTGGATGAGAATGGGCAAGGACACTTGTAGATTGGATAAGAGCAAGAGCTCGTTAGCAAAGAAAAAGAAGAGATGATTCTCGACTTGGAGTTTTTATTAGATTTTTTTATGCAAAAAAATAGATCCCTTTTTCAAAGGATTGTGCCTTTATTTATAGTTTATAGAGGCGGTTATATGTGTAGAAAATGAAGGAAGATTTACAAATCCGTTGATAAGACTGAATCTGTTAATATTCGTGTAAGATTTGTGGAAATTTTCCATGTCGGAACAGAAAAATTTCCATTGATTTGTTTGCTGATGTGTCATCCGACTTCTTTTCAGGTTCATAGAACAATCTGAGACGAGACATTTTGCCAAGTCGAATATATTATCCGAGTTGAGAACTTAGTGCTTGCAACCGGATTGTTCTTTTTGTATTCGATATGTTGTTTTCAGTGGACCGAAATAGGATTTCGGATCCACCTCCAACAAAACCCAACTTTATATAATAAGATACTTGTTTTTTATGTATTTTATAATATTTGTAATTTAATTAACTATACTTTAGTACAAAATATGAAATTTAATTAGATAAGTTTGTTTAGATTATATTATAAAAATATCTTAAAAGTAATGATCCATTTGTAAAGAGAAATTACGTAAATTTTCGTAGTAAGATATCAAGTAGCATTGGATATGATTTTACTAAAGATTGAACTATGCTATTTAGAAAACAAAATAAGGAATACACGAAAATGTTAGTTATTTAAATTTAAATATGAATGATTGTCATATTTAATTGTATGTTTGAAACATACAAAATGAAAAATCACAATTATTGTTTTTAAAAAATCACAACTATTGGTTTTTAAAAATCATAACTATTGGTTTTTAAAAGTCACAACTCTTGATTTTAAAAGTCACAATTATCCGAACGGACGTGACAATACGAACGGGTGCTTTGACCCTTATAAATATAGGGTCTGGAAATCATTTGGAACACAAGAAATAAGAGAAAAACCAAAGATAACAAGAGTGATTCATGTTTTAAAATTCAGTCTGAATTTTAGCAATCAACACATAAACAAAACACAAAACCTCTAATTGTTTCTCTTGTATCTTAGCCTACAACAAGAGAGAACTTAGATTGTTGTATCCTAGAAGGGATTTCGTGTAACCCAAGGCTTGAGAATAAGGGTCGAAATACTCTTTAAGGAAAGTGCACTCAAGCAGGATTCAATCATTATCCAAGTTCCCCGACCAATTTGCTCCAATATCTCCAACAATCTTAAAAAGTATTTATTCGTGAACAATGGTTAATGTCTCTGTCCGTGAGATGACATCAAAGTTTGGAAAATTAGATAAGTTCGAAGGAGTCGATTTTCGAAGATGGCAAAAGAAGATGCACTTTCTCACAACACTCAATGTGGTGTATGTTCTAAGTATGCCAATGCCTACCGTGTCGGAGAATCTAGAAGATGATTATGTGGATGAGACAAGAAAACTACTCAAATGGGAGAACGATGAATACATATGTCATGGTCATATTCTAAATTGTATGTCTGATCCCCTCTTTGATATTTATCAAAATGCTGTGTGTGCAAAGGAGTTGTGGGATGCGTTAGAGTCAAAGGACATGGCCGAGGATGCTTCTAGTAAGAAGTTCCTTGTGAGTGATTTTAATAATTACAAGATGACTGACTCTAGACCAGTAGTTATGGTGCAATACAATGAATTACTTCGCATCATAGGGCAATTTTCCTAACACAACATGAATATGGATGAATCCATCTCAGTGTCGAGTATTATCGACAAATTTCCACCATCATGGAAATATTTCAAACACATGTTGAAACACGAGAAATAAGAGTTGTCTCTTGTACAACTTGGTAGTCATTTCTGCATAGAGGAATCTCTGAGGACGCAAGAGGGAGAAAAATCAAAAGATAAAGAGGCTGGACCTTCTTCTATTAATATGATGGAGGAAGGTGGGAGTTCTAAGATGAAGAATAAGGGAAAGAAACGTCCTTTTAATAACAACACAAACCATGGATCTAACAAAAGGCTTAAATGTGTTTGCTGGATTTGTAACAAGCCGGGTCACTTCAAACGAGACTATCGGGCAGGAAATAATAAGAATCGAACGTAACATAGTAGTTCAGAGAAAGGATTCAAGGCTCATCATCTCAACAAGGTTAGATTTCAGTTTTTGATTCGAATCCAAAAGTATATTACGTATCAAAATTTCTGAGGCATTTTATATGCAGGATGATGAGGTGGCATGGTGGATTGACTCGGGTGCAACAACACATGTTTGCAAGGATCATGGATGGTTCAAGACGTACCAACCGGTTCAAGATAATTTTGTACCTTATATGGGCAACGAGTCAACTGCTCCTATCATAGATCGTGGAAAAGTGGTGTTAGAATTTAGACCTGGAAAAACTCTTAATCTTAATGATGTAATTCATGTACCCGAAATTAGGGAAAACTTAGTCTTCGGTAGTATTTTAAATAAGTGTAGATTTAAACAAGTGTATGAGTCAGATAAGTATGTCTTATCAAAGTGTGGTATCTTTGTTGGATTTGGATATTTCTGTAATGGTATGTTTATGCTTAATATTAATATAGTTGTTAGTTTTGCTTATATGATATCTTCTAGCAAAAATGATACATCTCTATGGCATGCTAGATTACATCATATCCATTATAAGCATATGATTGATATGTCTAAAGAAGGTTTAATTCCTACTTTTGACATGAATATAGAGAAATGTAACACTTGCTTGTTAAATAAAATAACTAGAGTGCCATTTAAAAGCATAGAAAGAAATTCAAAAATGCTTGAACTTATACATAGCAATTTGTGTGACTTGCATGCTACAACATCTTTAGGAAATAAAAAATATTTTATAACGTTCATAGACGATTATTCTCATTTTTGCTATGTATTTTTATTGCATGCTAAAGATGAAGCCCAAGATAAATTTAAGGTTTATAAAATCGAAGTTGAGTTGCAACATAATGACTTGATTAAAAAGTTACGCACCGATTGAGGTGGAGAGTATTATGATCCTGCATATTTTTAGTCTGTAGGTATTATACATGAGACTATGACTCCGTATACACCACAACAAAATGGTGTATCCAAGAGGAAAAATCGAGCTCTAAAAGAAATGGTCAATTCCATGTTATCTTACTCGGGAATAAGTAACAGATTTTGGGGTGAAGCCATGTTGACGGCTTGTTATTTATTAAATAGAGTTCCTAACAAAAGGAATAAAACTACCCCTTATGAGCTATGGTACAAAAAGAAGCCAAATTTGAACTACCTTCGAGTTTGGGGCTGTAGAGTGGTAGTTAGACTACCCCAACCAAAGATTAAAACTTTGGGAGAAAGAGCTATTGATTATATCTTTATTGGATATGGTGAGCATTCCAAGGCTTATAGGTTTTATACCATAGAACCTAATGATTCTATATCGGTTCATAGTATAATTGAATCAAGAGATGCAATATTGATGAAAATCGGTTTTCATTTATATCAAGGCCAAAGAATTTGATTCCTAGTACAAGTAGAATTAAGGATGGAGATGTTCCAATTGAACCATCAAATGTGTCACCTAAGCTACGTCACAATAAACGAGGAAGGATTGAAAAATCATTTGGTCCCGATTTTCAAATTTACTTAATTGAAGGACAAGAGATCAGATTGGTTTCCAATACTCATTTGTTTATCATATTGATGGTGATCCTAGAACTTCTAGTGAAGCTATGACGTCTAACGACGTTGCCTTTTGGAAAGAAGTTGTAAATAATGAAATGGTTTCTATCATGGGAAATAATACTTGGTTTTTAACAGATCTCCCACCTGGTTTTAAGCCTTTAGGCTGCAAATGGATCTTCAAAAAGAAGATGAAAGTCGATGGTACAATCGATAAGTTTAAAGCATGATTGGTTATCCAAGGCTTTAGACAAAAAGAAGGTATTGATTACTTTGATACATATGTTCTGATTGTTAGGTCTCTTCTATAAGGTATTTGATCGGTTTGGCATCTATACATTACCTCATAATCCATCAAATGGATGTCAAATCAGCATTTTTGAATGGTGTTTTGGAAGAAGAGGTGTATATGAAACAACCTGAAGGGTTTGTTATGCCCGGTAATGAGCATAAGGTGTGTAAGTTAGTTAAGTCATTATATGGGCTAAAGCAAGCACCTAAACAATGGCATCAAAGATTTGATGAGGCTGTTTTGTCAAACGGATTTAAATTAAATCAGGCAGACAAGGGTTTATAAGGCAAATTTGATGATTCTGGTAATGGAGTGATCATTTGCTTATTTGTTGATGACATGTTGATCTTTGGCACCAACCTAAGACAAGTAGAACTTACAAAAGAGTTTTTGTCATCAAATTTTGACATGAAAGATATGGGGAAGGCGGATGTGATTCTTGGAATCAGAATTAAACGTGAGAACAAAGATATATCTAAAACACAATCTCATTATATTAAAAAGGTACTTAAAAATTTCAACTATGAGAATTGGTCTCCTGTAAGCATTCCTAAGGATGTGAGTGTAAAGCTTATGCCTAATAAAGGAAAATCGGTATTACAACTTGAGTATTCACAAGTGATTGGTTATTTGATGTATGTCATGACAAGCACTAGACCAGATATAGCCTATGCAGTAGGAAAGTTGAGTAGATACAGAAGTAATCCTAGTACTCATCATTGGCAAGCTATAAGACGAGTGCTCAAGTATTTGAAAGGAACTATAAATTATGGCTTGACCTATGTAGGATTTCCTTTGGTCTTAGAAGAATATTCAGACGCAAGTTGGATTACCAACGTAGAAGATTATTCTTCTACAAGTGGCTGGGTATTCTTACTTGGAGGAAGTGCTATTTCATGGGCATCGAAGAAACAAACTTGTATTACAAGTTCGACAATGGAATCAGAATTTGTAGCATTAGCGGCCGCAGGAAGAGAGGTAGAGTGGCTAAAAACTTAGTCTCTGAGATTCCATTATAGCCAAAACAAGTATCACCTATTTCTATTCGTTGTGATAGTCAGGCTACTTTGCCTAAAGCTTATAGCCAAGTGTATAATGGTAAGTCGAAACACATGGGAGTTCGACATAGTACAGTACGTGAGTTGATCATTCACACGGTGATTACCTTAGATTTTGTTTGGTTTCAGCAAAATATAGCCGATCATTTGACAAAAGGACTAGCTAAGGACTTAGTAATAAAGTCGGCAAAAGGGATGGGATTAAAGTCCATTTGAAATATTTAATGGTGGGATACCCAATTCCCCTCTAATACGACGTTAGAGGCTGAATTCAATGCGAGAAGCCCACACTTAAAGATTGAAGCACTATTTTACATTATCCCAAAGTAAGTGCTTAGACTTGCAAGAAAGTGATAGGTTGAAGTTGTCTTCTTAATAGATTTTTTGAGAAATTGTATTTGCAGGTGCAAGATTAAAAAGATCTACCTATATGAGTGTGAAGTGCAGCCGCTTCAAGAAGTTTGGACTTAGCTTTGTATATGCTCATGAAAGGATAAGGACACATAGCTAATAATAGTATCAAGGAAAACACTTAGAGTAGTGTAGAAATTTGTATGTATGTTATCTTCATGTATCCAAATGAGTTGAAAGGATTCAATCCATTGGACATCCTGATTCTCGGATATTTGAAATGTGTAATATTACTAAGATGAAAATTCAATCGACACGATATTTTCATTTATGCATGAGTTTGGTTTATGTTAGTTGGAGTCAAAGATCAAACTTAAATGGGGGGGAATGTTAGTTATTTAAGTTTAAATAGGAATGGTTGTCATATTTAATTGTACAGTTGCAAACATACAAAATGAAAAATCACTATTGTTTTTAAAAAAACACAACTATTGTTTTTAAAAATCACAACTATTGGTTTTTAAAAGTCACAACTGTTGGTTTTAAAAGTCACAACCATACGAACGGACATGACTATACGAATGGGTGCTTCGACCCTTATAAATATAGGGTCTTGGAATCATTTGGAACACAAGAAATAAGAGAAAAACCAGAGATAACAAGAGTGATTCATGTTTTAAAATTCAGTCTGAATTTTAGCAATCAACACATAAACAAAACACAAAATCTCTAATTGTTTCTCTTGTATCTTAGCCTAGAACAAGAGAGAACTTTGATTGTATCTTAGAAGAGATTTCGTATAACCCAAGACTTGAGAATAAAGGTCGAAATACTCTTTAAGGAAAGTGCATTCAAGCACGATTCAATCATTATCCAAGTTTACCGGCCAATTTGTTCCAATATTTCCATGTACTGTTAACCATCTATTCGTCATATAATCGATAACCGAAATGAAAATCCACATGTTTTTTAGACATGAAGTTTTAAGATTACCTTTATACAAAAAAAAAGTTTTGAGATTACCATTATATAAAAGAAAAGTTTTGAGATTACCATTATACAAAAGCAAAGTTTTGAGATTAACATAGGTGAAAGCATCTACTTGTTCGAACTTGGGTCCACGTTTTCTGAATCGCGCCCACTAAACGGCAGATTCCAGATGTTTCATTACATTACAAATTTCAGTTTCATTATTAATTATAATTATTGGTCGCGTCGTTCGTTATTTTATTTCTTTGCAAACCAAAAAAGAAAAGGAGCAACAAAAATTTGTCAAAAAAGGGAAAGTCGAGAAAAACAAAAGTTTAACTATTTTGAAGAAAAACTGAAAAGAGCATTTACTATTATTATTATTATTAATAATTAATACGTAGCAGAAAGTGTTAAAAGAAAGAAGTCAAGATTGAAGAAACTTCTTGAAACAGATAGGACACGTGCTCCGATTGTGTTTTTTTTAAGCTATAATCCTCTAGTTCGTGCACATATCTACATCCACTAAATCTGAGCCGTTCATTTCTTAATTACAAACTCTCTGATTGACTCGATTACATTGTCTCAACCACGGCGTCTTCTCTTCGGACTTTTCTCCCGCCCCCGCAGAAACCGTCTTTATCTGAGCTCCTTCACTTCTCGTTCGTTTAAGCCCTATCGGAACACCGAACAGCCTCGGGCTTGCTTCGTCATCTTCTTCTTCTGAAAACCGCTTCGCCGGTAAAAACTCAATCGATTTCGTCGCCTCCTGACTGCTAGTTCCTCCCGGAGACAAACTCTGATCGGATTGAGATCTAACGTAGTTAGACATGAGACCAAAGATGTTATCGCAGAGAGATTTCATCTGAGTTAGCTCACGATTAAGCTGAATGTTTTGATTCCGAAGCTTTTCGTTCTCTTCCAATAGCTCAACTGATAAACCACCAGTTCCGGTTTGACAATACAAAGACGACGGAGACATTCCCTGATGATCATCCCCTGAATTTGACGCCGGAGGAGATACAACCGTCTGTATTCTCTGTTCCGGAACAGACGCTTGATGCGTCGTCGTCGTCGTAATTTTCCGGCGCTGAATCTCGCGAAGAAGACGTGTCTCTCCTCTCCTGAAGAATTCGTTTGAAAACTCCCAACGATCCGGCACAACTTTTTTGAATCCCTGGGATAAAATCAAACAAGAATTCAAAATTCACTATTTAAAATCTCAAAATCGAAAATGATGAATCGATGAACGATGAAGATAACACATACGTAAGTGTTGAGCTGACGAACAAAGCTGGAGAAATTGTTGTGTTTAAAGTGTTTAGGAAGCAAATCTTTAGCGAAATCAGTGGGATTCCAAACGATGAAAGAAGAACCATTTTGGTTCCAAGAGATAACGTCGTCGATGGAAGAATCTTCAACGAGGTTAAAAGTCTTAGTAAGAAACGGCGTGGGAACAGATCTTTGAGATGAATCTCCGGCGGTAATCATGGAGTCACCGTTGTTATTGTCGCTCATCGTTCCCTAAAAGTGAAGAAAGAAGACGAAGAAATAAGAAGGAAAAAGAAGAAGGAAGAAGAAGAGTCTATATACTATAAAGTATGTAAATAAAAAAAAAAAGGAACAAAAGTCGAGAAGCTGCTTAATGTAATTAGGATTCAAGAAACTTCCTGTGTTGTTGCGTTGTTTATTCTCTCATATAAGTGTGCTCAAGCGGTGGGGCCCAAACACTGAGTTACTTTATAATTTGTCCTTTTTCGTTTATTTTGGAATTTTCGGGTAATTACCAACTCTGATTCATGTCTGCCTCATCTTCTCATTTGGTATCTATCATAAGAGAAGACTCATCATTTGGTATAGATGTATATGTGTCGATACTCCATGCTTAGTCCAGAGAGAGACGTTATGAAAAAATAAACGGAATCACAGGACATTTATTGAACTCAGGATTTTGTATTTCCATAATTAATAGTATCATGACAAACTTTTTTATTCTCCCTGTCATTTAGCACAAAGATTAAAGATAATAATGTCGAAAATTACGTTTACTAAAAAAAATAGGATTACAGAAAGTGTCGAGGAAGTATTCAGCACGAATTTTTATTTAAGATTCTTAGTCTAAGCTTTTTAGTATGTGATGACCCTTGCATTTCACTCTGACTTTTTACAGAGGAGCTTCAGCTAGGGTTTTTGGTTCTCATGTGTCTGGTGTGAGATATGAACCAAGCTGGCTTGGTTTACCGCAGAATCAACATTACCCTCGTCTTTTCTACAGGTGTCAGGATGCTAAATCACAAGAAGAATCAATATTTGTTTGCACAAGTATTTCTTCAAGGATTATGGTATTCAACTTCCTTTGTCTTAGAGGCCATGAATGCCGCCTCTCGTAGAGATTTTTTTGCACGAGTATTTCTTCAAGAATTATGCTATTCAGCTTCCTTTGCCTCAGCTCTTCGTCAACTGTTGTGCACATCAACATATTTCCTTTACATAGTTGTCTCCCACCTTGATAAAGAATGTTATGATGTTTCTTGTGTTGGGCGTGGAGTGTAGGGTTAATGTGATGACGCACTTTCTCGAGGAGGTGACTCGCTTGTCCACAAAAGACAGATAGTACTTTTATGTTAACGCGAAGACAGGGTAATGGGGCTGCTAACGGGTTTCCTAGTAAGATTAACGGTTAGCGGGACCATTACTTCTTTATTCATCTTGACAGTGTCTTGGTTATTAATCCCTGGCGTTGGTATCATATTCTTTGGAATCCAAAATCATGTAGGATTCCTGCTGGTCTTGTCAAGTTGCAGTTCTTTGTTTGCTTTCAACTTGCTTTTTTGATGTGCAGTTTGTCATCCTCTACTGATCAAGGCTTACCAGGATTACTTCTTTGATGATTCTGAAGAATCTGGCAGCTCAGTTGTTCTTGGTGGCTAACGTGCACACAAATAGAGTTATGCGTAATTTTGTTCGAGTGAAGGACAGTTAGTGTCTATATATACTCCCTTTTCCACTCCCCTCCTTTTTTTTGCTTTTTTATTCTGACTAACCAGGCGGGTCCTTGCATCTTTGACGAGGATGATGGAGAGATTTGGGTGGTTCTCGAGTTACAAGGCTGTGTTTACACAGGATTTGACCACACTTGGTCCTAACGATGTGGAGCTAGAGCGTTTTATTACCCTGCATATTATTATGGAGAATGTGAGGGAGTTTGCTTGGCATGGTGAAGGTTAGGATGATTTCAAGGTTGTGGTGAATTAAGAGTTGACAGTGCCTTCTCCTTAGCTATTGGTTTGACCACGCCTTGTCCATTGGCACGGGAATCTCCTCGGGGTGCTAAGGGAGAAGAGACTTCCTTACAAAGGAAGAATTCGAAGAGACCTATTAGGGATGATGGTGGTGAGCCTTCTGTTGCACGTGCGAGGAAGAGAGCCTATGTCGACGACAATCTTGCCGAGGGTGTGAGGGGTGCACTAAGCCATGACTTCTCTTTTGATTATCATGGAATAAAGCCCCTTGGAGAAAACCCTGAGATGAGTACCAAGCTACTGTATAAAATTAAGAGTTCGATGCGCGGAGCTCTGCGGCCAGAGAAGTGGATCGAGAGGGAGCTCGTCAGTGAGACCACTGCTCTGATGGTAAAGGTATGTTCTCGGCTTTTGTTTGTGGGGTGTCCCTGCTCATTTTCATCTAAATTTTGTTGTTTGTTTAGTTGTATGGTAACCTTAAAGCAGGCGATACTCCAAGTATGAGGCGGGATGGCCGAGTATCAGAGAAGAGCTCGGGAGGCCGAGGTGAGGGTGGTAACACGAGAGGGGAAGTTGAGTGCTAAAAGGATGTAAGCATTGGCGCTGAGTGCAAAGGTAGGAAAGCTATGTGAGCGGGTGAGCAAGCTGGAGAAGGAATCCGAGGAGCACCGTCGTATCTACCTTGACGGTCTTGATCATATGGATATGGTTGTTCGTGTTGTACACAGAATGGTGGCCGCATAGCATGCTCAACATGCAAAAGATACAGAGATTTATGGCTCCAAGGTGCAACGTATTAGGGAGTATCTTTGTCAAATGTGGAAAATGGATACGCCTCGCCTTTTGTTGAGTCAGGTGTCCAGTACTCTCAGCTGCGTCAAGTTTACGTGATACAAGTTTAAAGTGGTCATACAAGCCAGCATCTTTGTGAAGCCACAAAACGATAAGGCGGAGTATAATGCAAGGGTTGAGGCGATTCATGTACCTGAATTTCATGATGAGGATATTGAGCCTCTTCATGCTCATGATGAGGAATTCATACATATCGATTTGGAAAACTCGTTCGTAGTGAGGAGACTTGGAGATGAGCGCAGCACCAAGTGCAACAAATATCATGAGGAAAATGAAAAGAAAGACACGGGAGATGTTATACAAAACGGTTTTTATAAGGTGATCCCAAAAGAGAATGCCACACACAAAGTGTAGTATTTTGTAATTGTTGTTTTACTAGTGTTGTTCCATGTCGCCTCTTCATGTTTTCATGGGGCTTTAACATGTAAACAATTATTATGCGAAGTTTGGCTTCAGCTGTTTAAGTGAAGTTCGGTCTTGGCCATTTTATGTGAAGTTTGGCTTTGGTTATTTTCTACAAAATTTAGCCTCGGCCATTTTATACGTAGTTTGGCCTTGGCCACTTTAAACATTGTTTGGCCTCGGATGTTTTATGTCTTGGCCATTTTATGCGACGTTTGGCCTCAGATGTTTTATGCATAGTATGACCTTGGCTTTTTTATGTATAGTTTGATATGGCTGTTTTATGCATAGTTTGGCCTTGGCCATTTTATGCATAATTTTGCTTTGGCCGATTTATGCGTAGTTCTGCTTATACTTTTTTATGGTGCGGATCTTTTGCCCAGATTATTCATACGTGTAGAGGCGAGTAACATGCTCGGCTTAGGTATTTCTAGTCGCAAAGTTATGGTTTGGCTTTTCTTGTCTAGCTGACGCGAGTGATGTGCTCGGCTTTTATACTTTGAAATTTTAAGAGCAAAATTATGGTTTGACTTATCCCGTATTGCCGACATGACTAATGTCCTCTACTTTAAAACTTTGCAATTTAGGAACAAAATTATGAGTCGACTTACTCTGTATTGTCGATGCAAGTGATGTACTCGAATAAATGGTTATATTTATATAATAGTTGCGTCTGTGCCCAAAGGCAGCCTATGTACCCTATAAGAGGATCAAGCCAATATTAGTTCGTGTTTATAAAGTTACAGCATGCATAATAAAAAATAGATGAGTCTGGAGGGATTATTGTCTAGTAGCGTCTAGATGCTGGCATTATTGTCAACAATCAGTAGTAGAAACGCTTAAGGTTGTTGGCGTTCCAGTTTCATGATATCACTTCAGTGGCCATGGTCATGAATTCGTAGATGCTCATCTTGAAAATTGATAACAAAAATTTTCGTCTATGGAATCAAATCATTGAGAGGTAGTAGTAAGTAGGTGGATGTGTCGAATCAATACTCAGTGATGCATATAAACAACTTATCTAGTACTAGATTTTAGTTCAGATAACCTACCGATCTGT